>JAQQZR010000014.1:6814832-6834170 GCA_030068235.1 Notoglanidium macrostoma | reverse complement strand
ACATCGCCTTCGCTAATTTAAACACCTCTACAAAGTTACACTTAGTAACCTCTGACTGACGAAGGCGTATATCGTTACCTCCAACATGAATAACTATGTATAAATGTTTCAATTAAATTGTATTTATATAGCACTTTTAACAATGGACATTGTCACAAAGCAGCTTAACTTCTTAAAACAGAAATATAGATATAGATATCAGTTTAGATTTATCCCTGATGAGCAAACCAGAGAAAACACATTAGACAGCATGAGGAAGAAACTTTAAGAAGAACCAGACTCAAAAGGTAACCCATCCTCTTCTGAGTTTCACTAGACAGTGAGAATATAAATCTTTTCTGCAATTGTATCCTATAGTGCCAAGC
The DNA here is from genome assembly GCA_030068235.1 of Notoglanidium macrostoma. Classification (NCBI taxonomy): domain Eukaryota; kingdom Metazoa; phylum Chordata; class Actinopteri; order Siluriformes; family Auchenoglanididae; genus Notoglanidium; species Notoglanidium macrostoma. Next base: position 6,833,805 of record JAQQZR010000014.1, on the reverse strand, counting down.
AGTGCTAAGTGTGCTGTAAAGAATCTTAATCTAAAAAAAAGCTTTAGCTGTTTGATAACTGTGTGGCTTTTTAAGGAAAAGCTCCACTCCCTGCTGTAGTCTTCATTATTCAAGGTACCAAAAAAAAGCCTGCATCTTTTTGATTAAAGGAGGTGTAGCAAATCATAAACGACCAAATGTTTGCTCAGGTACTGCACCACAAGACCATTTGGTGCTTTATAGGCCATTAGTAGTATTTTATAATCAATGCAACATTTTTACCAATGTAGTGTTAATGAAATAGGGGTCATGTGGTAAAATTGAGTGAAAACTAATACCATGTTTATGAATGATTGTACCTAGAGTGTTTTTTTTTGGGTTTTTTTAACATTTGTTGGCTGATATATATGGTGGAGCTCTGCCATACCTGTACCTGGATGAGCTGCTAGAGATTAATCAATCTCTTTTATAGAAGGTCAAGCCAATTTTAAATCAAGTTGATCCAATGTAATCTGTAAACATTGTTTTTATGACATTATTATGATTCACTTTTATTTGTTACTGTTGAGGACAGCTGTGGACTAAAGGTTAAAGAAGCTGGTTTGGGACCGCGAGGTCGTCTGTTCGATTCTCTTGACCTGCAGTTAAAATGTATTGCTGGTGGTGTGTAAATGAACAGTACTTTCCCTTCTCTCTGCATCCACAGCTGAAGTGCCCTTGAACAAGGCTGCTAACCCCAACTGCTCCCCAGGTGCTGCAGCATGTGGCTGTTCACTACTCAGGGTATGTGAGTTAACTTATCTTGTGTGTGTTCACTGCTTGGATGAGTTAAATGCAGAGAAAGAATTTCCCCTTGGGGATTAATGCGGTATTCAAAATCTTATTATTTTATAAAAAAGATATAAAAAATCTTATAAAATCCTATAAAAATCTTATTTTTGTGTACTTTGCTTTCTTGTAGACAATCACAATTTCAGCAGTATTTTTACATCTCATGATACAAAAGTCTCCACTTTTCTCACTTCTTGATTCCTCTGTGCACATTTACAAAATCAATACATCCCTTAGGACAGCGCATTTGATTAAATTTCTGGGTCACATGATGCAGGGATGTCAATGTATCCGAGAATTGAGGAGCACCCTTAATCTGGGTGTGCTGCTGCATTACTGCAATTGTACTGTGCATGGGGACAATTTGAATCCTGATATTTGATTGCTTGGAATCTATTCATGTGCAAAAATAAACCAGTAAAAAAGTATTATCATCTCCAATTCCTGGCAATCTTCAGTGGGTAAAACAGTGCACACACTGTTGGATGCACAACTTTTTATAATAGTTATATATTATAATTATAAATATATATAGACTATTTATAATAGTCTGACCTGTGGCACACAGCAGAGGAATTCTTTTATTGGGTTATTTTAGGAAAGTAAAATGCATTTGAATTGGCATGTGCTACAATTTATATAACCATCAATTATAAACTGGGAATAATAAGTCTAGAGAGCTGGCATGCAGAATTGGCTACAGCTGAGCTTTAACTGGATACACAGTTTGCTTTGTTAATAAAAATTATTATTGCCTAGGCACTATGTCACTAGCAGGCAGGTGAGTTGTGTGGCATGTGTTGGGAGCAGCAGGAAACTGAGAATCTGAGCTTTTTCTTTTCGCAGTCCCACAGCGTGCATGAAGCTGCCAAGTGCTCTCATATCAGAGTGTGCATTCTGCTGAATTCCACCGTCGTCTACCCTGCATAACAACAGTACATGTCAGTCTTTGTGTCTATGTATGTCAAATACATAGAATGTGGACTTGTCTGTTTGTAGAGCCAACAGAGTAAAGCCTCTCGTTATCATATATGCATAGAACAACCTTACATTAAGTGGTTTAGAGCTTGCTGTAGAAAAAAGCAATAACTAGTAATGTTGGTACATCATTCCTGTATTTGTATTGCACACCTGTTCTTGATGACCTTAAAGTCTTCAGATAAATTTTTTGTCTTTAGTCAAAAGACATTTCACTGCATAAAAAGTGCATATATTGAAAATAATAATAATAAAATAAAATAAAATAATACAGTGTTCTGTATATCCAACCTAGTTGCATTTGCTAATCAATTAAACTGCCTTGAAGTCATATGACTTTATTTATACCAATTTTCCAAATGCACAGTATTCTCAAATACTGTGTAGATTCTAGATAAAAAAAAAAGCTTGTCTACCATATAATGAAAATTGTCTCAGGTTAGGGGATCAGAAACAGCATGGAAACCTTCATCAATGACATTAAGCCACAAAACAAATTCCATAAATAAATAATAGAAGGTGTGCAAAGCTGCATTAAACAGTAGTGACTGAGTATTTGGCCTGGATTAAAATGGATATTACAGTGGGGAGTTTTTGTAAGTTCTCTTTTGGCTAGAGGTCTGAAGCAGCTGCCTGATGGGAGTGGCTGAAAGGAGTGGTGAAGGGGTGTGTAGAATCATTACTGATGAAATTGGCCTTTCTTTTTATAGCATGAATATAGAGGTCTGAGAGTTGTATGTGAGTTATTCTGGTGTTTTTGGTTGCATGCTTGGGGATTCTGATGAGACTGAGTTTTTTTTGCTTTTCACTGTGAGGAAGTTGTACCAGGATTCAATGTTGAATTTGAGGACTGATTCAATCAGTGAGCAGTATACTGCTGTTAAAATGTCCTGTCTGACATTAAAATCTTTCAGTCTTCTGAGGAGCAACATGCACTTTTGAGCCTTTTTGGACACCCCATGTGCATGTTGTGTGAAGGACAGATTGTTGTCGACCTCAGTACACATAGGTACTTAAATACCACCTCCCATCCAGCCTGAGTGGACCAGAGAGAAGGTGTGTGATGTCAGGTGCCATCCAAAACACAGCTCTTTGGTCTTACTGATGTTCAGTTCCAGGGAGCTCTCATGGAACTAGAGCACCAAGGTGTCCACACACTGACTGAATGTGGACAGGGAGTGCTTGTCTAATTCCCTGCTGTCATGGTGAGTAGCAGGTCGAAGGTAGAAAAAACAAGATGTCGAGAGCCAAAAAGTCCAATCAAAAAGTATTTAATTAGCCCAAGAAAAAGCAGTATAGTCACAGAAGACCCAAAATGTACATTCCTGAAGCCGTGCAGTCTCTTATATTGCCCTTTTCTTCCTGTATCTGCTACATCATCTGCTTTCTGATTGGCTGTTACAGCTTCCACAGTTCTGCTCTGCCGTCATTATTTCCTAACCTACATACAAGCTCATCAGAAATTACATCACTTTGCCATGGTTATTTACTGAAACTTCTGGTACCTTCCAATTGACCTCACACACACAATGTGTCATTTCCTGTGATATTCTTGTGTGACTTTAAGTGCGTATGTAAGTGCATATGTGTAGCTTGATATCTGGACTGGTTTCTGAGTTCCTCCCATCATGAAGTTAAGACCCTGCCATTCATCCCTCACATTTCCCGTGGTGAACCTCTCCATCTTATTTTTGTATTGGTGCTTTTGCGATTGGTTTTGTGCATCAACTTCCTTTTAAGTTCATTAACATGTAGTATACACATAGTATACAGTAAGGTATGATGAGACAATCATAAAAACTAGAGGAAAAAAGAATGTTCTAGAATGATTTTACCATTATCCTTTTTTTGGGATAAGAAAAATGGATGATTCCCTGATTGGGATGTCCTTCACAACAACCTACATTCATATTTCAGATAAAAAAATTTTTTTTTGCTTGTGCCAGTCCACAAAAATAAAGAATTTACCTTGAAATACATTCATTACATACATGTAATAAATTTTGCATTAATGTGTAAATCTGTTTAACATTTCTTGCTTCAACCATTTCCATGAGTCATGCATTAATGTTTATGAAAGAAGTACATTTTAGTTCCCACAAATATTGCTCAACCACCTTTCCTGAAAACACTAACCCCTAAAAATGTTTGGAATATTGCACAAGTCACATGTTAAACAGAAATTTGCACCATGCAAATGTCCTGAAGATCATGGGAAGAGGAAAATTAAGTTCTCTAGTACTTTTTTCATTTATTGTTAATTATTTATTTTTATTTTTTTTTAAATGATGGTCACTTTTAAAACACAGCCATATTATATCATTAAAGGTTGAAAATAAATGATTAATTAGGGAAAAATACATTTTAAATAAGTCATTAGAATGTCATTAGTGTTCTCATGCTATTAGCATGGATGCTAGTTTTGTGCATTTGCTAAAAACTCAACCATTACTTTCAACTCTGTTACTCCTTTAAGAGCCATTGTCATAAAAGTAACCTCGTGACAAAATTAGACGGATGAATGAGATGTTAAATGCTTGTTTTCTAAGATTCATTGTTGAAAATGATAAAGGATAAAGTGTAATTATCAAAAGTTAGAAAAGATAAATGACACAGCAGCTATGGAATCACCCACGAGTCTTGTGAAATCAGCTTCACATTCATTGAACACATTTGTGGGTGAAGGTTGAAGTCCCTTGAGGTTGGGTAAAAATAAAAGAAGGAGGAATGTTGAACCTGTCTAGAGTGACTCAGTGTTTCGCATCTAGTATTTCTGAAATTTTCCCTAACACTGACTCACTATGCAGTACAGTAAACAAGTATGTTATTTGACATCAGACTGTGTTTTGCAGTGTGGGAGAAATGTTCCCATTGACCGGGTTTCATTTATTCTGCTGGACATACTTGGAAAGAAAATTATCCACAGTACCAAGCCAAGAAGACCTACACTTTGGTGGGGATGATTGGTTGACTGCATCCAAGACCAACATTGGACAAAGCTGGATCTCTAGCACCCCCTGTTGGTCCAAGGTTAGTATAGCTGCATGAACTATCCTCAGAAAAAGCTGTCCTCAATATCCCTAGAGTTCAGAGCAAAATTTTATAACATGATATTCATACATGTTTTAGTATTACATACTATATAGTTCAAACATGTTGTAACATTATATTACAGCATGTGTATAGTTGAATCCTAACTCTGCATATACTGTATCTAAGGTTTAATATTCAAATTCTTCTAAAAAGTCTAAATGTTACAGTGAAAATAACATAATCAGCGTCATGCCTAACACAATTTTCCCAAATTAATCAGAAAAAACAACCCCAAAGCAGTCTTATTTTTACTAGCCTGCACTGAATCAGCTGAAAAGATTTGTTTAAAAGGGTAGGAGAAGGTTGAGCACTTCAGCCAAATGCAACATAGCAGGATCTGTAGATGGATGTTTTGGATGCTTTGGAAGCTTCCTTTAAGATAACAGTGCACAACAATTTGCCAGAGATGATATAGAGTGAGTGCTGGAAAGTGTCCCTAAAGTGAGACTACAGTAGTATGTAGAGAAATAATTCCACGGAGCTGTGGAGAATGGAGGTACAAATGGCTCAAAAAAAAAAAGAAAATACATGAAACTCTGGATTGCACCAGCATATCTCATTAGACTCATCAGCCAAGCAAATATGCACTTACATGTTTGGCTAAACATGCACATGGCATGCCAGTTACCATGTGTTGTGGCAATGTTTTTTAAAAAGGGTGGCAACTACAAACTGGAGAACAAAACCAAGGGATATAAAGCTTTTTTTCTTTCCACAGCTAGTTAGAAGTAGTAGGTTCAAGCCCATTATCCATTAATGAGAGACCAGAGTAGTGCGCCAACACCAAGCATCAAAGCTGTCAGCCTCTCAGATATCACCTTGGTGTGGCACTAGAGCAACGAGTGAAGGATCAACAAGGAGATGAAAGATCACATCATTACCACAGCACCTGGATTATTCTTTTGTCTCTATAAAAGAAAAGCAGGTAGGATGTATTTTGTTTGTCTATGTTAGTAATCACATCTTCAGACTACTTAGCTGGTGTTAGCTGAAATGAACAGTAATTGTTTGAAACTATACAGTATACAGACAGCACACATTACACGTCAAACACATTACAGCCAAAAATGAAGACCGAGTTTGACCTTTGTTTGACAAATGTATAAAATGAACAAAGTTAACCACAGTAAGTAATACTAAGTAATGTGGACAAGAAAATGTTAATAAGATCCATCAAAATACTTTGAATATAAACAGTGTCATAAACTGTAACTAGAGTCTGATTATCTTAATTTATCTCTCAGCAGTGAGGGCTCAGTGCTCAGTAGTTGTACATGCATCGTTTCCTTGCCTTCTTGCTTTCTGGAAACCAGATGACGTGACACTGGACTTAGAATGCTATCGTGTTTCACAGACGTCTTATTCATTAGTCATGCTTGAACTGAAACGAAGCACAACGGCTTTTATTCTCTCTGAACAATCATCACTGTCATGATCTTTTAATTACCCTGTATAAATGATCAACTATAAAAGTTTGCCTATTTTGTTGTTGTTGTTAGAACACCAGATTCGAGAGAGACGTGACGGAAACCAGAAAGTTGCCACTTTCCACTAGACACATCATGAGACATAGCGAGAGTGTCCATGAGCTGTTTGATAAAGGAAAGGGAGCAAAAGTCAGTGTGAATAAAATGAATAAGCTGAATAACATGAATAAGTACTTTTATTTAAGAGAGAAAGAGAAAATGAAATGCTGCATAATTTTTTTATTTCTTCCGCTACAGATTCTTGCCCAAAGTAGGACAGGGAAGAGGACGCCTACATATTTCCACAGACTGGCCCTGGACAGTGTTATTACCAGCAAAGGCAGTCTCCTTCTGCTAAATGGACCTAATGCTATTGAGGTTTACAAGGTATATTCCATCACCATAAGGAAAACTCACATGGGATTCCCATGATCAGTTGGTATTCAGTTGAAATTGTATTGCATAGTGAATTGGCATCAACTGAATATGGAATTTTAAGAAATTAAATTAAGTAATTTCATAGTGTTAATCCCACAATCCAGTTGGATTTTTATGGTATGCCCATTGGAAGTTAATACATTTGGAGTTTCAGTTGGATTATAATAGGTTAATCTTTAAGTAAGTTCTAAAACACAAGTGATATGATGATACAGGAAAATAATAAATGAAGGGGTCATGTGATGCACCCTGATGTGATACCACAGAAATTTGCCAACACCAGCAATTTTCAAAAGTACAGCATATGGTATTATATATATTTAATGTTGTGGAATGTCCATGGAACAAGTTTGTTCCTCTTGCCTTACATTACAAAATCTGTAAATAGTGGTTTCTTCACCAGCATTTCTTCATTTTATGAAGAAAGTAATAAAACTAAAAAAAAATGCTGCTTGTCATGTTACAGAGGAATTATAAAACTCTCTGTTCTGAAGACTTTTCCATGCTGGGAAACTTTTTTTACATGTGCTTACACTGAAGTTTCCTTTAAAAAATACTAAGAAAAAAATGCTCACAGAAAACATCATATTAACAATTACACATGTTTTAAATCCCTCGAGTGCTAAAGATATTCCAGTCCATGGAAGACTAAAAGTAAATATAAAATTTTCATATTTCCAATTTTTTCCGGACAGAAGTCATGGACTTTTTTCAGCTTTAAACAAATGTTCAGTTACTGTATAGGCTATATCGTCAAATGAACTCATTCTTATGGCCACAAGGTTAAAATTCATTGTATTTGGTCAACAGATCCATTTACTAAATGCACACAAGTGTTTTATTCACCAGAACTCTGAAGCCTGCAGGTTTGTGGACTACTACATAGTAGAGATATCTTGCTTAATTTCATGCTGGTTTGCCTCTGTATGATTTTTACAGCCTTTGGATTTTTGATTTTCTACAACACAGCCCAGGAAATTGAGCCAGCTGGTGAATGGAGCCCAGCAGACTGATGTTTACCTGCCAGCCATCACAGAAAAGACATCAAACCTGCAAGCCGCAAGAGTAAATCTCAGCCATTCCTGTCCAGATGTGTGCAGTAGCAGACGCCGCAGATCCACATCGTCTGTCATCTCACAAAGAGCCTCAGACTTCAGTGCTAAAATGGTGAAGAACCAGCATGCAGCATTTAGTTTTAGAGTTGACACAGAGTGAACTCGAAATAAGCCATAATAAAGTAGCAGTTTGTAATTTTTAGAGGCGTCTATTACTTCAGAGGTAAATCACAATTGTAATGAGAATACTGACAAGCCTTCTCCAACTCCAGAGCAGCTGTTCGTTTCTAGGCCAATAATAAAGTAAAAGGATACCTCAAATAAAGACACAAGTCAGATATATTGCATGATGATATTGCAATTTGACTTCGTTCATTCATTCATTCATCTTCAATAACTGCTTTATCCTGGTCATGGTTGCACATGGTAGCTAACTGGAGCAAATACACCCTACATGGGATGCCAGACCTAACCCTAACCCTAACACTTTCAAATATGCAAATAGCTTTTCTTTAACATTCAAATATCCTCTTTTATTCAGAATTATCTAAAGGAACAAAAAGAGTCAAAGAAGTCTAACGTCTTAGTGACAATGCTGTACCTGGGCCAGGGAAAACCTGGGACCACCCAGGATGACATGAAAGTGCTCCAACAGAAATGCGGAGGGGAGAACATCTGTGTCTTTAAAGGATCTGTTCAGCCTGGAGGTAATAATACCAGACACTGCACACCATGGAGCCAGAAAGTAAAAAATTCAGTAATTCAAAGAGTTGTGAGACGTATTTTACTTTCATACCTGGCATGAAGGACCAAAATGATGGCTCATTTTCCCTAATGTTCTTCATCTGAGTAGGAAATAATAACCATAATTATGATTAACCATAATTTACAATGTATTACAGAGCAGTTCCAGTTTACTTCTCAGAGACACCTTGGCTATCCATTCAGTGCCACCTTCTACGTCAATGGAATAATGGCCGGTAGAATAAGTTCATGCTGTGAGTATCGTTACACCCCCGGCTTTCAGCAAGGCCGAAAGAGCTGTTTCAGATTGATACGATTGAATGGTGGGAAACCCTGCTATAAGTAAGTGCTCTCTGTAATGGGTTAGATATACTGCAACTTTGATATAACACTCTTTGTACATAATGTTCTGATTTTTATTGTTCTGCACTGTAGTATTTCTTTCCACTGTGTTGCAATTTTGGGTTGTGTGCACATCAATAAAATTATTATTATTATTATTATTATTATTATTATTATTATTTACTGGAACAATGTTTAGTTAAAATGAATTGAAACTGAGTGGAAATTGAAGCAGAGTTAAAGTAGAGTTGAGTTCATATTAGCTGAAGTTGAGGTGGAGTTGAGTTGCATTAAGCTGAAATTGATTTCAACTGAGGGTAAAGCTGATGTTGAAGATGAGTTAATTTTAGGTTGAGCTGAATTAAACCAAAGTATATGAAGTTGAAGGTTGAAGTTAATTTGATTTAGTTGATTTTGAGTTGTTAATTTAAGTTATAAACCAACTGGAAGTTGAAGTTCAACTTGTGGTGAGTTGAATCAAATTGAGACTTAAGCTGAAGTTGAAGTTCAGGTCAAGTTGAATTTCAGTTGAGGTTAGGTTGGGTTCAATTAAGTTGAGTTGAAGTTGATGTTGAGTTGAGTTGAAGCTATGTTGAGTTGAAGTTATGTTGAGTTGAGTAGAGCTGACTAGAACTGAATCAATGTTAAGGGGTAAAGTTAAAGATGATTTTGAATTTAGACTGGCTTGAATTGAAATTGTGCTTTGAAATTGTGAATTTAGTCAATGTTGTGTTTAGATGAATTTAGCTGAATTTGAATTCAAGTTAAACTTGAGTTTAGTTGAAGTTGATTTGGCGTTATGTTGGCTTGAGTCAGAATTGGTGGAATTTGAAGCTATGTTGCTGTTGAATCTAATTGAGGTTAAAGCTGTAGTTGTTCAGTTTGAGCTGAGTTTAGTTGAGTTTTGAGTTTGATTTGAGTTGAATTTAATTTAAGTTGAATTTTAGTGAAATTAAAGACAAACTTGATGTTCAAATTGAGTTAAATTGATGTTAAAGTTGATGTATGAGTATGGGACAACACATTTCTGCTAATTCTTTCCTTTTATTCCAGATGTGTGAATTCTAGACATGGCATTGGCAACGAACCAGGAGCTATTATTCATCACAGTATTCACACCCTCAAATCTCATGAAGGTTGGATGAACTGCATATCAATGAGCATTACCAGTTTTCCACCTATGATCAAAGGGATCAGTGTGTACATAATACCTGCATTATATTGGATCATATTTTATATTATCTCTAGGTGATATGGCATCTTGCCCTTCTTCCCCTTTGTTCATCCCTGCTGGAATGGAGAGATCTGTACAGAGAACAAGAAAGCTTCCCAAAGATGCCAGCAAGGTGCTAACAGATAGTGAAGATATGAATGACAGCGCAACAGACAGGAAAAGATACAAGCGTCAGAAGAGGCGTTATGGCCGACGAAGAGACAGCAAGGGCTCTGAGGCATATCCAGACAAAAGAGACACTACAGAGGATGAAACCAAATCAACTGTTTTGAATAGTCCAATACCTCCTCTGGAAAAATCAAAAAATGTGAAGGAACATGGCAAAGAGAAGCCAAAGACCAGCAATAAAGACAAAGCCCTAGGTAAAGATTTTACTTTTATGAAAGTTAACTGTGCTTATGACAGAATTGGACAGGGTCACCTTGGCACCTTATTATATCTCTTAAAACTTACAGCCACTCTAAGCATAAATGCTATATTTCATTTGACAAAACTTTTCAAACAAACAGAGGAGTTATGGGCAGTTGTACTTCTTGAAGATTTATTACAGGATAGAGAAGCCCTGAGTAAGCAAACTGGAAAGAAAAAGCTAGATCCTCGGGAATCAAATGGCAAAAGCAGAAACGGGGATAGACTGAGAGACTTCTATGAAGAATGTGTTGAAATGAGCACTGGTCTGGAATCAGGCCTAGAACAACACAAGTGGTTCAAATCAAACAGTAAGTAAAGAACTGTGGCTTATTGCTCATGGACAAGGTTCCCATTGAGTCATTTAGTTTGATTCCCACTGAGTCACTTTTACAAAATAATTCAAAACTAAAAAGTGTTTTTAATGCAGCAATATACTTAAGGTACCCAGAGAATATGCCAGGAAGATGTTTAAAAGCTATGGATCTTCTGAATCTTCTTTACTACTTTACTTTACTTTACTAATCTACCGTAATTTGAGACAGTTCTTTAAAGTGATCACAGAGATTATAACATTTAGATTATGGGAACAGATTATATTGGAGCACAGAAGGTAGCTCGAGATCACTGAGAATTAAGCATGGTATTCTAGTTGTGCTTTAACTGTAAATGAGCTTTCCTTATTCTTAGAGTTTGAGAGGAATAAGCTCAGAGAGCAGCTCACTTTGGGTCCCCATCCTAATGAATCAGCTTCCGAGCTGGAACTCAGCGAAGAGAGTGATAACCTTGCTGTTCCTTCAAAGTCAGGGAAGCCCAGGACTGATATGAAAATCCAAGGTTAGTATGATAAACTCAACACACAGAAATGCCTTGTGTAAAAAACATACATCTGACATTTGTACATTTCTAAACTATGTTAGTGATATGATTTAACCATGAACTTTGGTTTTAGAGATCCCAGAGAAAGATGTATTTGAGAAAAAACAAGAATTGGAAAAAAAGGTTGGTTGAATAAATCTTATATTACAATGTTATATAATATGCACAAAGCTATTGATAAGTGTGGATTTAAACTAAATAACAGACAATGTCTAGCTGAGATCTAGTCAGGAGTGAAAAGAAGCTTATCAAAAGATGGCTTTGTTTGAACACCTTAAAGATGATGCAGCATATTATAACTACGTTTCTTTTGGTGCTAGTTGCAATACTGAATCTGAATAGACAGTACTGGAGGTATAAAACCTTATGTGAGACAATATGCATATGAGAAAAACAAGATTCTAAAAGCTAGAAGACTAAAAGCAAAGCACTAATTCACAAACGCTTTGTTGAGCCAAGCTTTATTACTCCAAAATTATTTATAGCAGTCATGGTGTCTGTGGCCAAAATGAACATGATGAACATGCATAGAGCTCAGAGGCAAAGTTTCCTGGAATCAAGCAGGTCTTCTTTTGAATGAAATAAATCAATGCCCATTTACGTGATCAGTTGGCTAAATGAAACAGACCCGATGACTTTGCTTTGTAGAAAGAGAGGAATACATGGTGCATAAGCAAAATTGACCACACTAAACCATCCCTGCAGGTATGCCGACTTGACTTGAAAGTTACTACGTATTACATGTTACCACCATTCATTTAATTGATGAGTCCATCAAACATTCATTATACCCTAAGGCATCACTTTATTTGGCACTATGACTCGTCACATTAAGTAGCCAGCAATAGTTCTCTAGAGGTCTCCTTCCATTAATTGATGGGGTACCATGGCTGACAAGTGAATATCAAAAAAATGACTACAGTCAATTACCATTAAAGTTTATATACTCACACCAATCACTTTATTAGGAAAAACCTGTACACCTGATCATTAATGCAAGTATCATATCAGTCCATAGCATGCAATTATATAATCATGTTGCAGCAGAACAACAAATAAAATCATGTAGATACAGGTCAAGACCTTCAGTTTATGTTCACATCTAACATCAGAATGAGAATATAGTGTGATCTCAGTGACATTGAAAGTGATATTGTTGTTGGTGCCAGATGGGCTGCTTTGAGTAATTCTGAAACTGTTGATCTCCTGAGATTTTAAGCACAACAGTCTATAGAGTTTACAGACAATGGTGCAAAAAAAACCCTCAAAAACATCCAATAAGTGGTGGTTGTGTGGGCAAAAATACCTTGTAGATGAGAGAGGTCAGAAGAGACTGGTTTAAGCTGACAGGAAGGCTATGGTAACTCAAATAGGTCTTTTTACAGTTTTCAATTGAAGATTGACTCAGATTCCTATTCTTGTGGACAGGCATGGAACTATGCCCAGCTCCATGGGGGAAAGGGGGTCCTGGCCCACAAAATAATGGGATTGGCCCACCATTGTAAGACATTTTCTGTTGAAATAATTATACCTCCACCACACTTAAATAGTAAAGTGCTCACAAACACTTGAATATGTGAATTTTCAGCAGCACTTAAAAGTTAGCAGTTGAAAAGTTGAAGTTAATGTTGAAAATGCAAGGAGTCTTACATTTCTACCCACCTTCCAAACCCCACCCCAACTCAAAAAAATCCTTTAATGTGGTATTCTGCTGTTGTAGATCATGTGCCTCAATGGGTTGTGCATTCTGAGATGCTTTTCTGCTTATCGTGGTTGTAAAGAGTAGTTATTTGAGTTTCGGTAGTCTTCCTGTCAGCTTGACCCAATCTGACCATTCCTTTCTGACAGTCACCTATGTTCCCTGTGGTTAGAAAATGAATGAATAATCAGGTAACTCAGTGCTTTTGAATTTCTGCTCACCTCCCATGTAAGAGAATATCTTGCATCAAGAGATTCCTTTAATTTATCTGTGCAATATCTGGCAGGACTGAAGCTCTACTGTATTTGTATAGTACCTTTATATTGCACTGTATATTGCATGTGCTTTATATTGTACTGTATATTGCAATACATACATTTCAGAGTCACATTTTCAGAGAATGTCAGAGCAATCATAAATGTGTTTCTATATATTTACTGCAGTTGGATGCTATGATGGAGGTGTTGAATACATCAGATGAGGTGGAGCTGGTGCTGAGAAATACAGGTGTGACTGATGAATTGCTAATGAGTTTTGTGGCAGCACTGAAGGCTAGCCTATCTGAGGTCACGCTGGTTAACCTCAATCTCAACCATATCGGACCTCCAGGAGTTCATGTACTACTGGACCTTCTACAGGCCAAATCTGAGATCAAGGGACTGCTGTAAGCCAGCAAATAAACTGACTTACCATGTCACACCTACCCTGTCAAACTTATAGATCATATATTCAGAGTTGGAATCCTGTAATGATTAATCACCCTGTAATGATTAACAAACTTTTCTGTTCTGTCTAGGTTGTTTGGAAACCATCTAGGTGATGTAGGAGTTCAGATCTTGCTCAGTGGTGTGGCTGATCTTCAAGAAAAAACAGCAGCATCACCAAGAATACCAGCATATCGAAGACAACTCTACCTTTCTGAGCCTAGTTTCACACTCATAGAGCTGGACTTGGGTGGAAATGGGATCGGCAGTGAGGGACTGAGAGTATTAGGCACCTTCATGAGGTATCACTCTCAGCTGAAATATCTGGGCCTGGCCCAAATATGTTGCTCTAGCATGGAGGCCTGGTATGTATTTTTTGAAAGTCTGAAGGTAAACAATAAACTAACTCACATCATTCTAGATGAGAACAACCTGGGAGACCAAGGGGTGAAACTATTTGCTGAGGCGCTGCAAATAAACGAAGGCTTGCAGAAAATAGACTTGGACCGTAATAATTTTGGTGAGGTTGGAGGAAACGCTCTCCTCGAGGCACTTTCTAGGAGTCAGTGTTCTCTTGAGCACTTAAGCTTGGAAGAGAACTTCGTCAGTACAGCACTGATGAGCAAATTTCAGGAAGTGATTAAGACTAGAGATGTACATACTTCTGCAACAGCTTAGACCTGTATGTTGTACTTCAAATGTCGGAAGGCAAACCGTAAATGGATTCCAAGCCTCACCAAAATGGGAAGCTGAGTAACTTTGTGACCTGTGCGTGGGCGTCTTGCAACAATTCCAAATGAATTGCTTTATTCAGAGTTCCATCTGCTTGGCTGTTTAATATAAACTTGGCCCATGAATGTAAAAGTTCAGAGAAATATTTGCCTCAGCTCTTGAGTGGGTTCTTGAGTCCCTCTCAGTTGGAAGCTCGTATTAACATATCTTTGAAGTCAATAACTTGTCTGTAATCCTACAACAGTGAAATTTTATGAAAAAAAGTTTGTGATTCATAGACCCTATTCACTGAGGTCAATATTTATTTTACAGTCCCTGACATGAACACAAGTATTTGGTTTTCTGATCATCATGTTCTTGATGTCTTTATTAGAGAGGCAACATGGATAATTTGGTGTGTATTTATGCTCTTTCTCAATTTATACTTAGTCTTACTGAGTGAAATTCACTTAGTGAATTATACACAAAGTAGTATTGGCTTTCCTCCAGATTATCAAGTTTTGTCTCATCTCCCAAAAAGCATCCCAGTGGGTGAACTGACTATACCAACTTGCATGTGTATGCAGGAGTATGTGAATTTGTGTGTGCATGGTGCCTTGTGATGGACTGGTGACTTATCCAGGGTATGTTCCTACCTCATGCCCAATGTTCTTGGGATAAGGTATAGTTGTAAAATGTCAGCATTACCAGCTTTGCCATTGTGTCGCTCCACTGCTCTATCACTCCATCAGCTTTTGCTCTCTCCAGTGGGGTCAGCACTGAGGCCTGACATCCCAGGAAGGATCCTTCCTGTTTGTCCAGAGCCACTGGCTGCTCTTTGGAGCAGTTTCAGAGAGGGCTTTGATGGCTTGCCAATGAGCCTGCCCTGTAATACAAAAGTACACACGTTAAATACAGTACAATAAACAGTAATTACAAAAGAAAGTCTGCATTCAATACAATATTTTTGTATTGTTTTAGGCAATTACAGTTAGACTACCAAAGAGAAAGAAGAGAAAAAGATAAAGAAACCTGACTTGACAGCAATCCTTAAGCAATTAGAGTCAAAGAAAAAGAGGGTAGACGAGGACAAAATATAATGCATCAATACGTTCAATGAAGAAAAAAGACACATAATGGAAAGGCATGGAAATTGTCACAAAAATGATCAAGAAAATGCCAGAAGTGACACAACTTTCCGAGTAAGCAAATATGGCAAAGAAATAAAGGAGTGCCACATGGAAAAAACGTCCTACAAAATTAATCTCATACACAGACTGAGAAAATCTTACAGAGAAGCAAACTCAGAAACCTATTAATCATGATGAAAGTAAAATATCAAAGGATGATTCAGGGAGATGCAATGAAATGATGAGACTTCATCAAGGAGAACCCAACTAGTAAACTATCTTATTCCTCTTTCTGTGAATTATGTTTCATTTTTATCTCACAGCCTGTAAAGCCTCAGACATGCCACTGTCAGTACTACGAAAATGCAAAATTCAGGTATCAGGTTCGAAATAATTTTATATTGTTGCTACCAGCAATTTGAGGACAGTTTTCATTGGTATGTTGCTCTTCAGCAAGAGAGGCTTGTGTTCTGTTAGCAAAACACCTGCAAACTTGCAGAACCCATGAAAATATATGTTAAAAATGAATTTCATAAAATAAAAATATGCTACTGACCTAATTTAAACCACTGTAACCCTGGTCAGTTAGTGCCACAGAACTGCCACTTGTACATGTTAATGAGCATAGTCTTAGTTTGTCCTTCAGTTTTCGTATCTGGCAGCTCACTCACATCACCATAAAATTAAAAACCTCCTGTTTTGTCCTGTGGGATCCCAATCTCAATCTCTAGTTACAACCAGATGCTCTGTGAACCTTTCTGACAAGCTTTCTTAAAAGACCCAAATAGTGAACTTCAAATTCATATCTGTATTTGCATCTGCCGAACTCAGTGCGTGCATTTGTCTGTGTGTGTGTGTGTGTGTGCGAAGGAGGTCTTGGGAGACAGGCAACTTTTATGGAGATTGTGGTTCTTTTATTTTTATTTTCTTTATTCTTCCTTATTTAATCTAATGCAAGCACTTTTCAGCATGCGCCTCTTCTACTTAATAAAAAAAATCTAAAGAAACCAAAACTCTAAGTTGTTCATGGCTTGAGTTCAAGTTCAAATTTAAGTTCAAGTTTGAGGTGAGTGTGTGGTGTCAGCTCCATTAGCTCCATCTCTCTCTGGCTCACTGCCTCTACTGAAGGGAAAACACACATACTGCCAGTAATAACACACAGGAGAGAACAATCACATATTACCTGCTGGTTCAACCTGCCTGCTCTCACTGTTCACTGCCGATGCATGACCCCTCTGCCACACACACCCACCTCAATCTAGGGAGCCCTCTGGCCTGCAGCTGACTCCCTATCTTGGCAAGAGAGGAATCCGGTATAGCCAGGCAGATTCACCAGCTGACAAGTTGCGAGCTCATTACTACTAGCTATGACAACAATAGCCTGTTGACTCATCCATGATAATGAATTATTAATTATGTTTAAATAATTTTAATCTAGTGCATAGAATTAAATGACTGGTAAGGGGTGGGGGTTGTTGTCGCTTAGGGTCCCTAAATGCTCAGAAATGATCCTGGTGACATGGAACCAATGTTAAAGGTTCTTGCACCACCTGCCCAGCCAGAGCGGCACACACCCCACACCTCACTATTCTGCAGCAGGACCCATCCTGTATAATATTTTTTATATTTTCCTAAAGCTCAATAAATTTATGCCTAATGCTTACCATACACTTGGATTCAAGATTCTGAAAAGATTTTTAAAAGACACCCTCTCACATCTAAAGACAATGTGTCATTAATCACAGAGCCTATGCCAGCCTTACAGCAAATGACATTTCAAGTGATTATATATGATTTTTGCAAAGACTGTGGATCTTGCAGGGTCACTGTTTGCATGAGCCAAGATTAAAGATAATATTAAATATGGTTGATTTCATCAGAAATTCAAGACAAGAAATAGACTGATTTAAGACAATCCTAATTGTCCTAATCCTAATCCTTGTGACTCCTAACCACCATATATACCAAACGATAGAGATGATGGGACTACACAACAACTCTATCAAAGCTCTCAAGATTTTGTTCCAACATTGGAAATTTGTCTGCAACAGAGAAAAAGCTTGAATAGGCATTTAGTGTTATGCCAGCATAGAATGAGTGGATGGTTAAGGTGGGGAATAAGTGCTACCTCAACACTATGTGTTTGGCCCAGAAACACTGACACCAGGGGATATTTGTGAATGTCCCTGTGCACACACCTCATCTTCATCAGTACCACACACTGACATTGGAGGATTGAGGTCTGGTTACAGCCCAAGTCCAACAAGGTCTGATATGTACTTCCTTGGATACTAACTAGTATATGGTACATTCCTGCTCAATCCGGGAGGCCTGAGGTGAGTCAGAGATCCAGACAAGTGTTCCCACTTGAAGTTCATGAGGTTCCCATTACCACTACCAGAATTCCCACTTTTGGGGATTCTGCCAGGTTTTCCTCACCAGCTGATTTGCCTTGTCAAGGGCCACTGGCCAGTGTCACTGGATTCACTCTACTGTTCTTGCCAGGGTAAAGTGCTACAACTTCACTAGATTGAGGATTCCATTTGAAGCGTGGACATACCCCATGACCCTCAGGTTTTGGAAGCATCATAGATGTTCTGTCAGCCGACTGCAGCACCACCTTTTTTACAGTCTGGTTCTCCAGCTGCATCCATGACAGCAGCTGCTGAGAAGAAAGCTGGGCTTCCCCTGACAGTAAGCGGAGGAGGGCATAAGGCCCACTCATCCTCAGGCCATCCCTGTGCAACTGCTGCGTGCTTAAAAAGCTCCAAAAAAGGCCTTTGGATTGCTCAATGAGGACATCTTTGTGAGCATCACAGCCAGGTTGGCTGGAGTGGCCAGAGATGGAGGAGCTCCAGCTGGAAAAGCAGTTAGTTGCAGCAGCATCTGGAGCACGTCTGTCCTTGGTTTGCTCTTTAGCAGTGGCTTCAGACCTTCAGTTGAGGAGGACCTGATGTTGCGTCTGGAATCTGAATGTGAATAATGTATTCCTATTCAGTTACACCACTAGTAAGGATGCTCCAGATGGCATTGTGGCAACAGTGAGGGGGACTGCAAACAATCATGTCCTGAGAGGACCTGATATTGTGGATGTCTAGATTGCTCATGAGAAAGTGTAAGGCAACTTTCATGGTGTCCAAGTATATTATATCACTGATCAAACCTTTTCACATATGACATGCTCCTCATACAACCATTGAAATCAATAACACTGCACAACAATGTTTTTGAAAAGTCTTGCTTCCTGAAAAGTTTTTGCTGATTGTGACAGGTACCTACTGG
>JAQQZR010000014.1:6742246-6800390 GCA_030068235.1 Notoglanidium macrostoma | reverse complement strand
GTAAAGAGAAACAACAGTCCATCATTATCCAGTCTCTTTTAAAGTCATAAAAATAAAGAAATAATTGAATTAGAAGGCGTGTCCAAACTTTTGACCGGTAGTGTATATACACATCATTTAGTTGGGTTATTTTGATCCTGTAAAGATGAAAGCCTTTATGCTCCTTCTGTATGTAGCCTGTGAAAGTAGTCTATGAAAAAGTGGCTTTCCTGACACTTTCCGTCGTGTTTGCTGAAAACGCTTGTGTCAAATGAAAGAATGAGAGCTCATTTGAAGGAAAAGATGAATGAATGAAAGGTTGTTTGCAAGAAGACACACCTTCTGAGGAACTTGTAGTAGCAGAGGAGAGCGCTTTGTCTTTCTCTCAGTCTCTCAGCTGAGGGCGACAGGGAGGCGAGTCCCAAATCTCCCTCCTTCACTGAACGCTCCTGCGGCTTCAGACATCGACTCGCGAGCTTTTTGAGAATCATGTCTTCACCAAAATGGACTTATCTTTTTTTGCTACAGTCTTGCGGAACCCTTCCTTTCTCATGGAGTCCCCTGTGTCGTGACTAGTGAAGGAGAAATCTCGCTTCGGCACTAAGGAGTACGAGCTGTAGTTGCATACTAGCGCACTTCCACACTTTTCCGTTAACTTGAGACCCTCTTCGAGAACTTAAGGGATATTTGGGCATGGAAATGTTCCCACAAAGCTGGCATGTCTTGGCCGTAGTAAACCCTTTCAAAAAAGAATGAAGTAACCGCAATGGAGCCGGATAATGCCCCGCACTCCAAACTCAGACAGGCTGGAGTCGGGGGGTGAGTATACCGAAATCAGGCAATACGACAAACTTTATCTCAGATCAGTGTGAGTCTAATGTGCACACAGTTACACGGTTACCTGACCCTGCTGTCATATAGGATCAAACATCAGGCTGATGATGAACAGCTGGATGGATGACGTGCATGCAATTTGTTTCCAGTACTGTCAAAATTGTGGCGTCCTCAATGAATGAATGAGATTTAAAAAAAACAAACAAACAAGCAGGTCACTCATTTGTGAAGCTGTTAGCTGTTCTGTCAGAGTTCGACATCTTACATTTTTTCCTGACATTTTATCCAAAATGAATCCAAATTTGAGCTGTAATTAATGAATGAACTAAAACTTGGTTCGCAGGAGTGTAGAGAAAGCTGGACTCTTCCTTGTTGCTATGGTGCTACCATCATGGTTACACCTATTACGTTCAGCGTGTATCATTATATCTTCAAGGTGCACAATTGAACCTTAAGAAGCACCCTTTAAAACGAATTAAAGTTACATTATATGCGACTTCCCGAGGTCAAGCACACACACTCACTAAAGATCTATAGGCGCACCCTGATGATTACATCCAAGCAACAAAGAAAAGTACAGTTTGATATCTTTTCTTGACAGTATAGGCTTCTGAATTACTAGTCTACTAGTCTAGGATGAATGAACATTAGCACTTGCTCTCCAATGTTCCTCAATAAGAAATCCCACTGTTGTTAAATCAACAAATCTAAAGCTACAATTAATGTTAATAATGTTAAGTAGCATTAGAACGTTGATTAACATTAACATCCTAAAGGGAGCCTTTTATAAAAAAAAAAGCCCTGTTGAAATGTAACCAGATTACTCCATTACGCTATTGAATCTATAAAAGCAGATGACGTTGCTTTTAGACCGCATTAGCTTTAGATTTAGGCAGTCAGGTAGGCATGAGGCTGCGAGAATAGACACGGGGATGACTCACCAAAAGTGTATACACCAATCCCCAGGGCTAATGAATAAGCCCTTCATGTGGGTGTGTTAGAACATGTGAAAGGCTCCTTCATTAGAGAATTTTCTCCAGGACCTGGAATGGGAAACATTGGCAGACAGCACACATGAGGATGTGCCAATATGAAAATTACTTTCCATACCAACTATTAACGTCTCAGCTAGCTTATGGGAATGGAAAAGCAATGAGCTGTCCAAATTTTTTCACTTGAGCCTTGTGAGATAAAGTTAATAGATTGAAAATGAACTCAATTTAAGACATTTGCTCCATAAAGCACAAAGCTCACTCTTGGTCATTTACTAGGTGACTGGTATTTTCAAGTACCTGTTCTCAGGTCACTTCCTCTCGGTTTCACCCTCAATAGAAGGCGGCTGATTGGTTTCTGGCTGCAATGTGAACAGCAACAGATGTGAGGAGTTTAGAGAAAGAGCTGCTCACACTATTGGCCGTACTGCTGGCCATGTGCTATAGTATTCTTGGAGAGTCATGGACACTGGCTAGTCATTCAAAGAAGTAGCACTGCAGTCCAGGCTGAAAGAGGTTGCACTCAGGACTGTTGCTGTATTTGGGATGAAGACAGAGCTGATGCTAAGTACTGCTGTTGGTTCCTTTGGCAAACTTTGAACACTTTGTCTTTTATTTGCTTTTATAAGGGACTTTATAAAAGCAAAGACACCTGCTGTTACATCCAAGTATTCTATTGGAGGATGGAGGATAAGAGTGGGTGTAGGTGGGTATAGTGAAATATATTTTATGGTTCACATCTAACCTGAATGTTACTACAATCATCATGCAGATACAGTATATATGTCACCATAATACACTATTATCAGACAAATTCCTTCACCATGCATGGTTGTTTGTGCTTCAATTCGTTGTAAAGTACAGTCAACCCTAGAATTATAAGAAACCTGTTATGAAACAACAACAACATAAAATTAGTGTCATCCCAAAACAAAACACTGGTTTCATAATTATAGGCACCCTCGCAATAAACCTCCTTGGAGAGAACAGCACTGAGCCTCTTTCTGTAATGTCTGACAAAGTTGGAGACACTTACCGAGGGATCTCGGACATTGCTCTATACGCAACATTTCATTTCAAGCTCCTGTGTTTGTGCTTCTGGAATGTCCTCATCAGACCATAAGGTTTTCAATAGGCCTTAAAGCCACAATCTAAGATGGCCTTCATAGAACATTAGTGTTAATCTGGAGGTATGTTTGGTTTCATTGTCTTGCTGAAAGGTTAATTTATGGACAAGGTATAACCTCCATGTTTTGATCGAAAATATCTTGCTTCTTTCATGATTGCTGTTCACGAGAGCCTCTGGACCAGCAGCCCCAAAATAGCTCCAGCCCAATTCTATTGAAACATGATTGGGGTGATGATATTGGGTGATAAATTGGGTTGTTAATTAATAACTTCTATACCAACGTTAGTGTTGCTAAGCATTAAACAGCAGCCCTCAGAATTAATGTACCAAAACCCAAACCAAATTGGACCACATTTGTCTTGTTTATAAGTTCTTGGACATGTGTCCTGAAGACGGGAATGATTTGCAAGCTTGATTGTACTTACATTAAATATATTTGTACCAAGATGCACTTGAGTGACTCTGCGTATGCTATTGTTTGGAAGTTACTGCAGCAAATTGAGATAATGGGTCACCGAAATGAATGAGTTGCCACGTCAGATCCAATAAACAATTTGTGCAATTGAGAGAGGACGAGTCCAAAGTCCAATTTTAAGGGGAAAAAATGGGTGAACACATTTTCTTTTCATTCCGGTTCCAGGAACAATCATGGAATTGCAGTCAAAGTGACTGGAATAAGACTTTTGCTTGGGGCTGACAGATGATTCTGCTTTGGGTTAGAATGTGCATATTCAGGATTTTCTTTTTTAAATAATGCTTCTACAATTTAGTTAATTTAGTGTAAATGTTCATCCATTCATTCTTGATCAATAAATAACTTTATTTTTTTTCCACAGGAGAATCATATTTCTCTGCACGGTCCTCTGTTGTACTTGCTCTCTAGGGTTCGCCCAGGTACAGTCTGAAGGTAAGTCTTTTTCCCTTCCTGTTTTTTAAATCTCTTTACAGATACTGTATACACGTTAAGTTTTATGTAACTTTCTTTGACATTTGTGGTAACTTTATTTGTGAACCTGTAATTCATATACATTGAAATGAAGGTAGCTGTGGTTGAAATGAAATGTGTGGTGTTGCTGGACCTCACAGCAGTGCAGTGGTTAGCTTTGCCAACTTGCAGCTCCGGGGTCACTGGTTTGCTCAGGTTACTGTCTATATGGAGTTTTTTTTAGGTGTCCATAATGTTCCTGAATCCACCACAGCCCTAACCTGAAGATAAGTGGAGTAGCTTTGTATATTAAGGATAGCTAAGATAATGTGATGTGCATAGTACCATCTTGAGGCATGTAGTTAGTAATCCAAATGAAAAATGAACAGATCATTGCTCTTGACATTGGCCATTGTGTTTTGTTACAGAGTTAAAGTGTTTTTTGTTGCAGAGTTAAAGCACTGCGGACTCTTCTGTGACCATTCCAATAAGCTAATCTCTAAAATTACCAGTTTATTAAAGTTTTCCATGATTCAGAGGTCAGAGAGAAAGCCAGTGCTACTGTTTTTCTGTGGACTACTGTGGTCCACCTTTGCCAGTGCTAACAGTGGTTTGATTTATGCAGAAGCTTCAGATCAGGTCTGCTCTGAGTCTATTTGTTTAACTTAGGAGCTTAAAAAGCCCTCGCTTCAGCACAAATATGCTATCCATCCATCTCATACTCACCTGAAACTAGTCTTGTGCTCAAATTCAGATGGCAACAGGGAGAGCCAATGTGGATATTTCTGGATTTTTGGGCACAATGAAAAACAGTCCATGTGGAATTATTCTGTGGCTCTTTCTAAGGTTTAGTGAGGAACTAGACAGGCCGAATCAACATATCTGTTTTCTCATATTTCTTTTCTGAACATGGTGGTGTTAACTATGTTTTTTCACCTAAGGTAATTGCTGTATATTTTGTACAGATAAGTAGCTAGTAGTTTATTGTACCAACCTGGGTAGAACGTGATTTCTTGACAATATGACTGATGCTGTTATGTTTGCACATGTTTGTTTTAACCTTATGTAGGAGACCTTAATGGCTTAATGGATTTCCCGCCACCCACTAAGGTTCAGTCATCCCCACATCTGTTCTTTGCATAGTGTATCCCATGTAGGGGGTGATATCTTCCATTATAATGAGCACTTGGCTCCGCTTATCTCTAATGTACTGTATATTCTTACTCATATGTCATATCTCCAGTAGTAAAGCAATTATTGTTGTCTCACAACTGGTCAAATGGTAGACCACAAACAAATAGTCTGGCTTTGCCATGATCAAGTAACATTTCATGCCATGTTCTGTTTGTTTTTTTGACTATCTCCATTAAACGTAGTGGAAAATCTACCTCATGGCATCTTAAAGCAATTAACAGAATTGAAATGCTACCACTACAGGCTTTTATGTCTAATGCTGATGTTCATGAAAGCTCATGAAAGACGTTTTTGTTCTGCTTGAAGTGTAAGGTTGGGTTTTTTTCCATGTGTGGGATAGTCCATGGAACATGTTATCCCTCTACTGACTGAAATTTCCCTATTGCCCATGACCCCAACCCTGCATGACTTATGATAAGACCGTCTTTGTAAACCATGGCTAGGGAAGGTTCTAGAAATCCTCTTTATTCTTAGACATGGCTTTTTAAGTTGAATAATTTTAAGTTATACTAGTTTCAAAAGCAGTGAGACCTCAGATTTGATCGAAGTTAGTGAAGATATACAGAGTGCCTTTGTGTTTTCGGTTCTGAGACTTGGAGCGCTGAGCTAAGCAGTTCAAATGTGGTCTTTACTTTCCAATGAATCTAGGGACTTTCTGTGGAACATTGGTGTCTACAACTGGACCTGCAGCCCAGATGCTCCTATGTCTCCTCCACTGCCTTTGAAACATGTCATGTAACCTGTGACCCATTCAGACAGAACTCTCAGAGTGGAGCTGCGAGTGTAGCATGTCTGGCAGCTTTCCACTCCTTTGTTTGACTGCTAATTCGTGTACTGAATGTTGTGCTTTCACAACAGGACCTGTCTTACTTGATATCTGGATCATGTCATGTCCTTAATAGATATCAGGTGTTTCTCAGCTGTGTGGCTGATGATAATTGTCATCTATTACTGGATTACAGATGCTAAGTTTTACTATCTGATCATTTTTTTTCTTTTTTTCTTTCTCTCTCACTCACATGAACACATTCCTCATTACAACTGTCCAGTTTATAAATGGTCTTTGCCTCTCAGGGTGGCCTTATTTCTGTTATCCTTGGGGAGCTGCAAGGCCAAGATGTATAGCTGTTACATAATCAACTGAACATCTGTTACAGATGTACAGTGATGTATGAAGTAGAGGGAAAATGACTGAGTGTAATTTGCAGCAAAGTCAAAGTGTTAATACTTAGATTAGGCATAATGCCAGATTTGTTTTTATTTGAAAAGGTTCGCTGGCTACCTACGGTCAAATGACACTGACTTCCCTCCTGCCCTGATTGGTGGAACAAACATTTTACTCCATTTCCTTAGCATCGTTCTGTCTGCAAAACAGCTGACTTGGCTGAAATACCTAATTATTACTACTGTATAAAGTCGAGGTTGTATTTATTTAGCAGAATATAGGAATTATATATCACTTCATATTTTAGACAGCAAAATAATGTTGATATATTTCAGACATTTTAAGTTTTGTATGAAACATACTTTATATGTCATACTGTCACTCATCAGGAAACTACACATTTTCTTAAAGCTAAGGGTCTATATGCTGCATTTTGGAACAAAATCAGCTTCACTGGAACTATTTGCTATAGATTAGCTATATATTTTATTGCTATATATATATTTTTTTTTTTTTTTTAGATGTGAATATCCTCCAAAAGCTGGGGCTGGTGGGAAAAAGACCTTCATCCGGCACACGTTCCACTCTGTCAGGTGTCATTCCCTTCAAGTCAGGAGTTATCTTCACCCGGCGGGCGCGAATCGAAGTACCTGTGAACTCCGTGGTGCCGGTCCCGTTGAGCACGGAGTTCTCCCTGATCTTCAGCATCTGCTCACATCGCATCAATAATGCCTTCCTCTTCTCCATTGTCTCAAAGAGGAAGAGACTACAGCTAGGGGTGCAGTTCATCCCTGGGAAAATTGTAGTCTATGTTGGCCAAAAGAACTCTGTATATTTTGATTATGACATTCATAATGGCCAGTGGCACAACCTGGCTTTGGGCATCCAACCCCAAAGGGTCACTTTATATACTTCTTGTGGGAAGATAAGTGTACATGCAAATTTGCATTTTAAAAATGAGGAAACTCTGGATCCAGAAGGCTCCTTTCTTTTAGGCAAAATGAGCCAGAACTCGGTGCAGTTTGAAGGAGCCATCTGCCAATTTGACATACATCCTTCTGCCAAGGCAGCTCACAACTATTGTAAGTACATTAAAAAACAATGCAGGGAAGCTGACACCTATCGAGCAAACCTACCACCAATTTTACCGCTGCTGCACCCGGATCCCAATATCTCTGTCACTCTACGGACCCCAGTGACCATAACTGAGCGAATCGAAAAAGGTTTTACTCCTCACCTGGCACGGGATAAAACAAGGATTAATGCTGAAGTCTCAGGAGGACCTAATGCACCCATTCAAACGACATCCCAGTATGGTTCCTTGTCTGTCCATATAACGGTGCCTCCGAGGTTGTCCAGACCAACCCTGCAAATTCCCACACAGGCCAAAACACCAACTGTTACCCCCCTCCTTAGGAACAGGGCATCCCCAGCATTTCCCAAGCCCACCCGGCAGAGCAGTCCCAAAAAGGGGATAACAATAAAACCCCATAAAGCAAAAGATAACCACATGCCAGTAACAGCAATAACAACCAGAAAGAAGTTAGAAAGTGTTCAACCTTCAGCAGTGACCAAACCTTCCAGCATTTTGCCCGACTCAAAAAGGCAGTTGACTACTGTAGCACTGAAGAGATCTGTTCCAGACGCAACCACCTTTCAGCACTCCAAGGCCAACTCTTTAGTACCCGTCACCCCTGCGGCCACAGATGGTCTTCAAACATTTGACCTGGAGCCGACACAGTTTTCCCTCCTGGCTGGACCACCTGTATTAAAAGGAGAGCCAGGACCACCGGTAAATTATTACTGTCTCTGTGAAATAAAGAAAAATGCCTCTTTGCACATGTTGGGATGTAAAATGATGAAAGATTGTCTTCTTCATTTGGTTTCCAGTCAAAAATATTATGCTTAAATATTTTGGGTTTTTTTTTTTTATGTAGGTATATCCTTCTATGTTCTTTGCTCCTCTGAATGAATGGAAAGGGTTTTCCCTAGGAACAGTGCACGCTTATGTGAAATTTCCGTTCTAACATTCTGGTTAGAAATGATCTGGCACATAAAAAGTCTTCATCAGCCTTTTGGCATCTGTGCTGGAGGATTGGCATCCAGGCGATAGATTCTTTGGAGTGTGAGTTTAGGGAGAATGGAGCGTTTTGAGGGAAGGTCAAAGGTATTAAGAGCAAAGGTAAAAGAGTTATGTGAGCAGAGGCATCAGCAAACCTATCATCTAACTCTTATTCTACCCCAGCATTATTAAATTCTCAATTCGGTTTGGTGGGACATTGATTAAGTTTCTATAACAGCAGCTCAGTAGTACAGGCGGTGCTCAGTTTATTTTAATGAGCTAATATATGTTCTCATATTGTTTCTATAGTAAGAACTCAGAGGGTCTTGTAGGATGGACGCTCCACATAACCTGGTACTTATTTCCCCCAAAAATAAAACATATAATTGCTAATATCACAAAACGTTCTGTTAGATGTTTATGTAACATTTATGGAAGAAAGCTCATGTGTCAGATCTCAGTGGTTTGTGAGAGTTATATGTTTTCCACCACAGGAGAATCTTCAGGACAGGACTTTTCACTTTCTGGTTTCTTGGTAAAATAACATGCTGCATTTGTTTTTGTCGTATTAACTACGAAAGAGAAAGTGAGAAGTAAGAGAGGTTGGTGAGCAAACAGCTGTTTATATCAGGAACTAACTTGTTTCATGTTTGGTCCAAATCAGCATGACGTTGCATTCATTAATAAATGATTCATTGTAAACGTCAGCAAATTGCAGGGTTATAAGAGGAGTAAAACACAACGGGGCATGCTATTTTAGGAAAATAATTCACTTTGGGGAAGTGATCACACCACCCCGTCACTGATTGTGTACTTTGATTGATTGTTATTTACAATGATAGTAAAATAATTTGTTCTGGTCACCTTCAGTTTACCAGTCTGGCGTGAAGGTCAAAAGAAGACTGTGACAGTGGGGTTACATCCTATATGGCTATAAAATGATCAGTTGTACTTGCAACATCAACTTCAAAAATGCTAGGATACATAACCTGTCTCTTGAAAGTGCAAACTGCTAAAACAGCTTTTAAACCAATAATATATTCAACTTACAACACACAGCTGTCACTCCATGGTATGTAGATAATTTTTTCCGACCCCAAAACCATGTCTTATGGTATCCAGATGGCAGACTTAGTACTTTTGCTTATTTTTAAGAATCTGTGAAATGTGAATTACTGGACGTGGTCATGTGTTTTTAAGGCCCATGGTGTACTTTAACCTTGATATTTGGTGTTTTGGGTTAGATTAGGTAACAACTAGAACATAACCCTGATACAGTACTTAATAAGATAATTTGCTTTTGAGGAATCCTTCCAGTTTTAATACCACTTATTAAGCATGGTTTCAGCAAAGGAATAACATTGTCTGGATGGAAACTTCAATGGTGTCATCATTGGTGCATTTGAACATTTGGTGGTTTTGGTTCGAAGCCCATTTAAGTAATCCTGTGAAAGTTGCGCAGCATTAACTGGCGATGTATCTGGCTATAGGATGTTAACACTCCTTTTCCCATTGCTAAATGATGAGGTCACTGGACAGAGGTTTAGGGAACTCTGACGACCACCTGATGCTGCACAGCCTAAACCACCACAACGTTTCTCTTACCATTAACACTGGATGAGTGAAGCAATGAAACTGTTAAAGAAAGTGTGCAGGAATGTCAGCTTCATAGTACATCTACCATTGTATCAGTTATTGTATGACAAGGTTAATATTATAACCATAGTCACCACAACGTCTGGTTAAGGTTTAGCAGATAGAGGGCTGTGTGTGAAAAGTAGGTCACTGCTGTACATCCTGACTTACCTGTCATATTGGCCAAATCAGCGAGAAACAGATGTTCTCATCATCGTGATTGGCACACAGCTGAGTGCTTACTGCTGGATTCCCAGAAAGAGCAGCTACTGTAGGCTGGGTTTTTTTTCTGTCCTAATCTCTGCATTTTTTCAGGGAGAGATAGAGAGAAAGAGAGAGAGGGAGAGATATCTTAATACTGTTACTCCAACGAGGAACTGTGCCACGTGGAAGAGGGTCGGGGGCTGTCCTCATTCCCTCCCTCCTTTCCCTCCCTTCTTTCCTTTCTCTACAGATTCTACAACATGGAGCTTGTTAGGCAAACTTTCAGCATATCCAAACTTTCTTCTTGCATGCAACATTCCTTACATGACCTTCAAAGGTTTGAGCGAAATTGAATACGTGATTTTCTTTAAAAAAAAAAAATTACATGCTTGTAAATGTATAGACTGACTATAAAGTGTATCAACCCATGGGATTTTTTTCCTTAGGGGAAACCAGGAAGTCTGTAAACATTGAGAAGTTTTCAGATCCTTGCTACCGATATTGAGAAATATTAGCAGGTATTGTTTTGTTTAGAGAAGGACAGATGGAGAGACATAAATTTCAGAATGTTGTAGGATGTTGCCTGAAAGAATAACAGTTTTATAGCTCCTAGGCCGAATAAATGTTTCCCACATGCATGGATTTGGACGTCAGTTAAGCATGTGGCTTTAGATGTACCACTAGCTTTCGTGAGCCACAATTGCCTTATGGCACTTGAAGTGAAATGTCTAGCCAGCAATATGACATTCAAGCCTCCAGCATAATCCCACTTCCTGTATCTTTTCTGATGGAAGAAATGAAAACAAAACACCAGCCTCTGGAATAAAGGTACTCAATGTTTGAAGGCTGACCTCTGGTTAAAAGTGACCCCTCAGTGCTCAGTTATTCCATGTGTGTAATCGGTTTAACGTTAGATCATGTCCATAATTAGCAAGCGTGCCTGTGGCTATAGTCAGAGTTGTTTGCTAGTAAAACGAGGCAGTGTTCAGTAAAACTTTAGGGGATTTGGGCTCAGTTTACTGGCAACAAGGGGAGTCCCATGTTGGCTCCCTTACGCTATATTAAATCTATGTGCCATAGTCTAAGGAAAATTCCACAATGTTATAATGTCTAATGTTCAAACAGCAATTCATAATGTGAAAATCAAAATGTGTGTTTTGAGTGTGATTTTCATTTTTCATTTATTTAACATATTATCCTGCATGAACTACTGAAGCGCACCCAGATGTACTTCAAACCCACAATGTTTCATGATACTGTAACATTCAACCCTTAAAGTTTAGGACACTTTGGAAGCAGTTCCTCACTGGCTGTGGCTTAGTGCCATCGTGCAATTCAGGGATTTGTGCACTGTAGGAGAAATCACTAAATGACAGCAGGTAGGCCTTTAGCATTTAACAGTCTTGCTCTGCATCACAGTATGACTTTTTTTTGTCTTTTAGGGACCTCCAGGGGACCCTGGGAAGCCGGGATTACCGGGGAAAAGAGGGCCTCGGGTAAGTAGTTCCACTGATATATGTTCATTAGTCATCCATCCATACCACTTACCCATTAAGGGTCATGAGGAAGCTGGAGTCAATCCCTGCTGACTTCAGGTCAGAGGCGAGGTACACCCTGGGCAGGTCGCCAATCTGTCACATGGCTAACAAGAGAGTCGAACAGCCATTCACACTCACACTTATTAGGCAAGTTGACCTAATCAGCATGTGTTTGGACTGTTGGAGGAAACCAGAGCACCCAGAAGAAACCCCCAAAGGTACGGGAAGAACATACAAACTCCACATAGAAAGGCCTGAGTTGATCAGCGGGTCCGAACCCAGAATCTTCTCTCTGTGAGTTGACCGTGCTAACCACTGCACCACTGTGACACCCTGTTCCTTAGTCATGACATAGTAAAAAGATGTGTTTTTCACTGATTTATCCTTAAATTTCCTTGGATGTAAACCTGTTTAAGCATAATCAAGATCTATGTTTTTGTGGGTTACTTAAGATTTATCCTGACAGATATTTATTACTTGAGATATACAGTACAGCGGGGTCCAAAAGTCTGAGACTACTAATGAGCATATTTCTATTTTGCAAAAGTTTCTAATTTCATGCTACCTATTTCATTACAAATGATCTCACCAGCACAACAGCTTGAGTAAAAATTTGAACCTTAGAAATATTTAGATGAACTTCAGAATTTCTCAGTATTTGGTTCATCCCCATTTGCTGGAATGATTGTCTGCACTCAAGCTCCACAAGTTTGCATAAAACCTGATAATGCATGTTAGATCAAACCCATCAGCGTGTCTTCAGAACATGGGAGCTGCAATGGAAGAGATACGTCTTAAGGAAATACTGACCATTTGTACACGTTTTTAGACTAATGGTGCGCTTAGTCCCTAACTTAGTGAACTAACGTGTTGTTGATGGAGGCTGCAAACCACTTCTGTTAAGTCACTCTGGATAACAGTGTCTGCTAAATGCTGTAAATGTATGTGTAATGGTCAATGTAAAACTTTGCTTAGAATTTCAGTAGGGAAATAGAAATAGTGCAGAATTTTGCATATTGGATAGTCAACATTTCCTTTGTTTGAAAAGTTCTACAACTTTCTGTTTATTTCCAGTTTTAAATGAACGAAATGTCTCAGATTTTAATTAAGGTCTCAGAATTTTCTAACCAACTGTATATTTAAGGAACGTGTACTTAATCTTACTTTTGGCTCTATGACTATTGGCTCAGGCACTAAAGCAGATGTAGATAGAGACTGTAAGTTATCTGCTACCAGCATACCAAATGATATCAGCATATATTTGCTCATTTGTTTTTCATGAACAAAGGCAACAAGCACTTACACCGGTAGGGTCACCATAGAAAAAGTGATAACTAGTGAATAGGGAAGAGCAGAGAAAGGTCAGCGGTTTGTAGAAGCTTCCCAGTGTGTAGGTTTGAAGTCTAAAGGTTGTGTGTGTAAGATACCTGCTGTAACCCTTTCACAGGGCCTCTCAGGGCTGCTCTGTGGGAACCCAATCTGCTAAACAGAAGAAAGAGGCCTTTGTGGACGTCT
Source organism: Notoglanidium macrostoma (assembly GCA_030068235.1). Lineage (NCBI taxonomy): Eukaryota > Metazoa > Chordata > Actinopteri > Siluriformes > Auchenoglanididae > Notoglanidium > Notoglanidium macrostoma. Next base: position 6,787,218 of record JAQQZR010000014.1, on the reverse strand, counting down.
TATTAAAGGCATTTAAAGCTTTGCTTGTGTTCACCAGCTTTGTGGTTCCTCAGAAAGGATGGTCAAGAGACTTTGAGGAGGTTGGGTAGATAAATTAGTGTGGAAACTGCTAAATTTGTTGAATCTGGAGAATCATTAAGCATGAAAGGTGACGCTGAAAATGAAGCCCGTCTTTGTTGATCATTTTTTAGCTTAAAACTTCTCTGCCTGATATTTACTCTGTATGGAGAGTTTGGAGTACAATTAGAGCACAGATGCAATGCTTATGTGGATCAAATGCATGTGGCGGCAGCCTAATTATTACATGACTTTGAACACACACTTTGTTTAACTGAAACCATCTCTCTTTCTGAGAGATCATGTTGGCATTACTGCCAATTTTCAAACCCATTTTGAATACGTGTCCTGTTTGAGTTCTTTTTTTTTTGGGGCGGGGGGGGGTCTTTTGGTTCGGCAACTCATCACAAATGCAATTAATGAATTTGGGATGTTGTTTTGTTGTTTCGGGTGCTGCACTGGGAAAGGAATGTGTATGAGAAGAAACTTGTAAGCATGGTGCTCGCAATGGCCCGATGCGGACAACAACATGTTTGACAGATTAGAAGAAAATGTTCACCCTCGCAAACTCTCAGCTATCAGGACAATCGGACTTTAAAGGTCCACTATGCAGGATTTACGGGGATTTATTAGCAGAAATGGAATATAGTATTCATAAGTATGTTTTCATTAGTGTGTAATTACCTGTAACTACAAATCGACGTGTTTTCGTAAGCTTAGAATGAGCCCTTTATACAGTGCATCCGGAAAGTATTCACAGCGCATCACTTTTTCCACATTTTGTTAGAGGAATCAGTGTTTGAGAGACAAAGTTTGCGAACCCATATTTTTAACAATTGAGGATCCTACTAATTATTTAGCCCAGAAATAGCAAGGGAGTGTGCATTTATGTGTTTGGAAGTATGCATCAGGCACCTGACAGCCACTGACAGTTCTACTACACCCCTGGGAAGGGAGGGGTAAGAGAGGGACATTCACTTGGTCGCAGTCACCTGAATCCTACATAGAGGACCTTTAACCTTGACACCATAACAAGATAAAATGTTACTTAGCGCCTGGGTAGAGCTTGTAGCTAGCTGGTGTTGGTGTTTCTTGTACTGTTATGTTAAGGACTCTCATTAGACTGTGGTTTACAGCAGCTGCCAAGACATCCTGTACAATATTTATAACTTACCAGTGAAGTAAGAGTGTTTACCGAGTAGTTTACTAACATTTTGAGTATCCATAATATATCAGTTGATTTGAACTAAATATGGAAAATGCTGGTTGTTTCAGTATCGAGTCAGAATTTCCTCATAACTGCTCTTATTGAGATGTTTCCAAAGGGATACCCCAGGGGCGAAATCTAGACTAAATATTACCCAGGGGACATGACCCTCTTAGCTTTAATTATCCCATAGCATTGTGAATCAGGGACAAGTGCTGGGGACATGAGATATGTCTCTAAAAACGTTGGACATGCCCTTGACTTACTAGCAAAAACATTAGTCAAATCCAGAATTTCTGCTTTTTCTGTATTTTTCAAAAACATTGGCAGACGCCGTTTCCTCCTGACTTTTGATATTTTCCTACGTTGGGTCAGCATATTGTTTGCCATACACCGCATTTCACTTTTATGGCAAATTTACAACTTTTTCTTTTCCTTTTGGATCGAGTGTTTACGAGCAGAACAGAGTTTTGAGAGAAATGCGAAAGCGCTGCATGAATGTGGTTTTCCTCTCCATCTTCATCAGAGCTCTCGTGTAGCCTCAAACCCAAGTCTTTTGACCAATTGAGGCTTGAATGTGATATAAGGTATTGCGTTTTGTTAATTTTGCATGACCACGTGTCGTTCGTTACAACATCCTTTGCCAAGACTTGATACAGTACATACATTGTTAATGTCGCTTGACTCTTTCCTCATTTGTCCGTCTCATCCTGCCGACTAATGTGACTAAAGTGGGTTTCTGGGTCGTATGGCATGTTTACCTTTAATGTGTCACTTGTAAAGGGCAGTGCTCCATATGAACTGCGCACTTTTTACCACTGTAAACCTGGCTTCTGTTCCCATTTCTCATGACGCATGAGATTCTGTGCCAGCCCAAATAGCTTCCCGAAGATTAGGCAGTTCGGAGAAAAATGTTTAGAGCCAACATTATGGAAGAAGTGGAAAAAGTTGTCCTTTTTCCATCAGTTTTTGTATTAGATTCCAAGAAGCCAGACCAGCAGTCTCCCTCGGGTGCTTTAGCAGCTCCGCAGCAAGCAGTGCGGTGTGCACATGAAAGGATTTGGAGAGGCAAAGCGCTGAAATATACGAGGTGAAATGAAATGCCCGGGTGTCAACTCACACTCCTACCTGAACACATTGCGAGTTGGGAGGCCTTTTCCGCTTCAGCATTGTAAAGGCTCATCACTCATGTGCCTGTTATGTTTTTTTCGAGCGCTGTCATGCCATGAATAAAGTATAATTTAGAACCAGATCCTTCTTTTTGGCTATGTGTACTGGCTAACTGCTGCCACATGCACAGCATACAAGTAAATTGCAGTATGTAGAGCAATGTGGCGAACTGTTGAATAAAGAGGCGGAAATCTGTAGCTGAGCTCCTGGTAAGCGTCTCCATATGGCGAGTATGTGCAGAGTCAGCAATGGAAAAGTGCTTCACTCATGACTCTCATGTCTGGGCCAGAACAGTTCAGGACAAAGAGGATTAATAGCTGCGTACACCGAACGTTCTTTGGGGCGCTCCTCGTCACGCGCTGATCTCCGTTTTCTGCTTCTCTCTACTTTGCTCTAAACCTCTGTACTAGGTACCTGGCATGTTAACATTTCACTCTATAGTGCTTTGGCATGACCGGAATTATTGGGTTTGACAGCCACTAGTGATCGTTGCTTTAATTTCCTCTCATCTAGTATGTAGGTCAGGACCATCAGAACATGTTCTCCATCTCTCACTCTTTCCCCCATCTCCTCCTCACGCCATCTTTTTCTCTGCCCCTTGTGTGGGAGAGGTGACTGAATGCAGAAAATCACATCCATATGCCATAACACAAACAGAGGGCCATTTTGCATATGGAGTAGAGAAATTGTTCATGCTCACACAGGCAGAGAGGGTAGATCAGATCTGACCTCCCTTAGAGTTTGAGCTGAGAGTGACGCGTGCTCTGACGTAAGATTTGTCGACGCAGCAATTAAAGCATGACCCTATTCTTGTTCAGAGTTTACCGGATGCAAACAAGTGACACTCAAAAGCAACTGAAGAAACACATCACTCCTTAAAACAGCTTGTCAGCAGAAAGTCGCTGGTTATTACCAGGGTTATGAGCAGGTTATACTGCAGACAAGACCTTGTTAACATTGTGTTTAGCAAGCTCTTGAAAATAGAACCATGCGATTGTGTTATGAAAGCGTCTACTGTGCTCGTGCGGTTCTGAATGGAACCGATTAAACGTTTTACTCTTAAAAACAAAACATCCTGCAAGCTTTTAACTGTGGACATTGGGCCGTGCTGAAATATTCCGCATCCTAAACCACACGCTTGCTGATTCAAGCTGCACCAGATAAAATAAAGTAAAGACCTGAGTAACACTTTCCAGAATGGTGTCTTTCGTAGGGCTAACTAAATATAGATTGCAACAAAAGGGGAACACTTTCACACGCGTTCATAGGGCTACGTAACTCCTACATACTTTAGGCCTGTAATGATAAAGAACATGAGCCTACAAATAAATGCTGGCACAGCAGGTAACTCAGGTTAGCGTGTCTGTGGAGTCGCTGTGCACATTTCACCATGTAGGGTTCCTGAAATTTCTCCCACCTCTCGAAAACATGCAGGATGCCTTGTGATGGACTAGCATCATTGGGTGTGTCCCTGCTAGGATAGGCTCTGCTTCCACCATTACCCTGACCAGGATAAAGTGCTTACTCAAGATGAATGAATCAACATAAACATTAAGAGCCCTACCTTACACCTGGCACAAAGCAGCACAAAGCGTGATGCAAGTGTCTTTACTAGTTTAAGTGACATACAGTTGTCATTTTCATAGGCGTCATGGTCTTACTCATGAGGTTATAGTTAGGCGCTTTGTTGGGGCATTGCTATCCTGAGGCAGCAGAAAGCGATTGATGAACAAAAACCTGGTCTGAAGTCCATGGTACAGAATTTCACTGTTATTGTAAGGGCACATTATCAATATAGTAATAGTCACCTACATAGGCGGATGCACAATGCATGGGCGTGCAGCAGCACACAAGCATGCAAAAGGTTAAAAATTACGATGAGAAAGATTATTGGTGGAATCCTGCAGAGAAGAATTCTTCCCGACTGCCTGGCAAATCCGCTATTATAATAGAAATCCTCCAAGGTACAAGCACACCTGACTCTTAAAGGGAATAGGATGATACACTCGGATTGGTTTATTGCATGTTACACTCAAAACACACTCATGATTAATTAAGTTCAAGCCTTTTAAACCATGCGCATGGTTCAGCGCTCATTTTTTCACCTTTAAACTAGCAAAAGTGGATTTGGACCCACCATAAATACTCTTGTGGCTAGCGCTTGGCTCTTTAAATTACAAATGTAATACTTCCAAGATTCCAAAGGGTTCCAACTGTTATAACACCTGAGTTAAGTGATAACGATTTTTACTGACGTAAGGTTTTGCAACTGGTTTATGTTAGAAGATCATGACACCTGCCTTTACATTACTGGTATGTCATATCACATTGAGGTACCTTATAATATATCAATAATTATAACATTCTACCATATGTCAGCCCAGAACATGTAATAACACTCATCATGACTAAAGTGGTATACAAGCATGATGTCTACATGTATATTGGTAACCAGTCTGATGAAATTGACATTTTATCCTTTTGGGGTAAGTCATTATGAATGTTAATGCAGGTTTGTCCATTGTCATGAAGGGCTTATGTAGCGTTGTGTCATGTAACCCTATGAACACCGTGCTACTAAGAGCAGCAGGCTTGAAAGTCCCAGTCAATTTTCACCATTTAACTTTTCCCCTTCAGGAGCAACTAAATTCCAGCCTAGCTTAAGATTCTTTAAAGCTTTTTTTAACCATTCAATTCAAGAATCCTTAATGGCATTACAAGAAAGCACAAACACTGGTGTTTACAGACATTGTAACCAGGATATACATAGTGCTTGAAAATCATCCAGGCTAAAGACATGTCAGAGTTAAACAAACGACACCAGGACCAGACACTGTTTACACTCTTTCTGTCCCTTTTACTCCTTTTCTCCTGTAAATCTTCTCAAGGGGAAAAACAATAACCCAGGTCAAGGTTCACGACCCAGTCTAAGTCTCCTGCAGTGACAGAACTGTAAACGTGGAGGTGATGGCACAAAGAAAACGTGAACCTGTGCTTGTGTTGCAGGGTCCTCCAGGTCCACATGGAAACCCAGGTCACCCAGGACCTAAAGGACTCAAGGTTTGTATTGCTGCATGTCTGTTGTGGGCTGTAAACAAATGCTAATCAGTACTGATTAGCACAGAAAGTCAACTCTTATCCCCGGTACTAAAATACAGTACATTTACTGTGTATCTCGTTTAAGTTTCATCTATTTAATTTTTCATATGAAAGCATCTTCAATAACTACTACAAATGTATTCAGTAGCTACCGTGTAAAAGTGTAAAAGAGTAAAAAGTGTAAAAGTGTTAAAGCAGTTAAAGGAAAAGTCCACTCCATTCGATTTGAATGTGATGTGATCTATAGTGGTGCAAAAGATTTCTTTTGGGATTAAAGTCTGAGCTGACATTTTTGGTTTCAACTCCTTTCATCGACAAGTTGATCTAATACAATGCTGTAACTCTACTGCTACTGTACTGACCAGCGTTGTTACAATACTGGCGGATACAGCAGCATTTTAGTCCTTCAGTCTGTCCAGTTCTCTCACCTTCTCATCTCCACACTCTCCTCAAACACACCAGCTTCCAGTGCTGGAACGTTCAAACGTGTCTATAGCTGTACTGCATTCTACAACTCTCCACTAACTCTTTGTTGTGTCGTTCAATAACATGACATCGAAAGAGAAAAATGGAGAAGGGTTATTTATTTCTTCATTCGTCCTACATAATGAGCAAAAGGTAGCATGTATGAGACTGTGTCACCAGCCTTGACTTGGCAAAACAGCCATCTTCAAACGAAATATCTTCTGAAATAGGTATTACAAGCAAGCATATAAACGGTAATCATGTTAGCTTTGTGGTGAGAGTGATTGGATAAAACATGAAGGCTGTGAGGAGACATGGACACTAATTCAGACTGCCACCCATTGCCTGAAAAGGCAGAAGAATGTGCCTGGTGATCCCCAGTGTTTTTGGAGAGCTTACTGTAAACGCTTTCTTGCAGGCATATATGGGCCACGCTCTTGTGTAAATAACCACGCTTGGGTTCAAGAGCATTTATTAGCTATGGCTTTATAAACTGCCCTGGATATTCTCAATAGTAGCAAAGCTATGACAGATGTTAGTAGTCTTCAGCTCTCATGATGCAGGAATGAAATTGGCATGAAAAAAATGCATAGTCAGTTCGGTCAACAACATTTTCATGCAGTCATCTTTCATAAAACAGCGTATATGGTATGTGGAATTAGCAAGTCATTAGAAAAGGTACAGACTTTGAGTCCAGTCCCCAGTGTCCAACAGCAAAATCTGATAGCCATCAATCATATTTGAGACATTTTTTTCCTCCTATTTATCACCATTAAAGAAAATATAACATAATCAAATCAAACAAATTAGCACAAGAACATCACACATATTTCAATATTTAATGTGTTTTAGGTGTGAGTTTTTCCTTTAGGTTTGCTGATAGTTGTAATAATTGTATACAGTGGTGCTTGAAAGTTTGTGAACCCTTTTGAATTTTCTACATTTCTGCTTAAATATGACCAAAAACATCATCAGATTTTCACAACAGTAGAGTTTAGAGAACCCAATTAAATAAAGGAGACCAAAATATTATACTTGGTCATTTATTTATTGAGTAAAATGTAATATTACATATCTATCAGTGGCAAAAGTATGTGAACCATCTTGTGCAGCAATAACTGCAGCTAAACATTTCCGGTAACTGTTGATCAGTCCTGCACATCAGCCTGGAGGAATTTTAGCTCATTACTCTGTACAGAACAGCTTCAACTCTGGGATGTCGGTGGGTTTCCTCGCATAAACTGCTCACACAACATTTCTATAGGATTTCTGTCAGGACTTTGACTTGGCCGTTCCAAAACCTTTTAACTTTTTAATAACTTAATTGCTTTTTAACCATTCTTGGATAGAATGAATTGTGTGCTTAGGGTCGCTGTCTTGCCGCACGACACACTTTCTCTTGACATTCAGTTCATGGATAGTCATGTCCTGACATTTTCCATTAGAATTTGCGGGTATAATTCAGAATTTATTGTTCCAGCACTGATGGCAAGCCGTCCTGGCAGAGATCCAGCAAAACGGGCCCAAACCATGATATTACCACCTCCATGTTTCACAGAAGGAATAAGGTTCTTATGCCAGAATGCAGAGTTTTCCGTTCTCCAAATGAAATGCTTCTCATTTAAACTAAAAAGCATCTATTTTGGTTTCATACATCCGCAAAACCTTTCTAATAGCCTTCTGGCTTGTCCACTTGATCTTCGGCAGACTGTGAATTGGTGGAGTCCAAACTCTTTAGAGATTGTTTTGTAACCGTTTTCAGCCTGAAGAGTATCATCAACTCCTTTCTCAGAAATCTCTTTGGTCCAAGCCATGACACACTTTTACAAACGTGTTGTGAAGATCAGACTTTGAAGGATCCCTGTCCTTTAAATAAAAGGACTCCACTCAACACTCAACACCTGATCATCATCTCATTGATTGAAAACATCTGACTCATTTCACCTTCAAATTAACTGCTAATCCTAGAGGTTCACATACTTTTGCCACTCACAGATATTGTAATATTGGATCATTTTCTTCAATAAATAAATGACCAAGTATATTGTTTTTGTCACATTTGTTTAGTTTGGTACTCTTTATCTACTTTTAGGTCATATTTATGCAGAAATATAGAACTTTTTAAAGGGTTCACAAACTGTCAAGCACCACTGTATGTTGTGGAATGTCAGCGATTATTATAAAGTTATTCCCTGATATCACTTTTATAACTATAAACATAACAGTAAACACACTGTAAAGAGTCGATAAACAGTCATCCTTACACTAGGCTGTCTTTATAATAATAACACAAAAAATGCAATTTGTCATGTCCTAAATAAAATAAGAAAGCCGAATAATCCTAATTAAAAATCTTCCCATGGAAAACCTTATCAGTTCAACTATTGCAAACTTTCAACCTGTTTATTTGGAGTGTCTGCCATACAAGTCACTGCGCAAATTGCTGCTATAGAAATGATAATGTATGACTGATTTTTGAACGAGTTCATTAATATAAACCTTGCAACTAGAACTACGGTCAGAGCTGTCCTGCACTCACCAATCAGATCTGATAACTCAACAATGCTAGGATTGACTTGGCTTTTAATATACACTTGGGCTTATTAAAATCATAATGAGTAGTATTAATAACTGAATGTTATGTAATAGTAATTGTGTGCAATAGTAATAATTGCATGTTGCAATGTCTTGGAGATTATATTCACTAATATTCCCTCGGTAATTGGTCTGATGTGTGAAAACTGCTCTATGATCAGATATTTTGTGCACATGCACATTTGCAATATATCTCCCTGTGTCAGAGGCGTGCTGTATACGCACTTACACATGCATCCTGTACAAGAATCATTTGTTTCCTGTCTGTGTATCGTAGGGAAGGAAGGGGGACCCTGGACTCTCCCCTGGCAGAGTACCAAATGGAGCAAAAGTATGCACTTCCCCTTGACTTTTGATTTAGTAGCACTAGTGCATTAGGCAGTATATAGTACTGGGTCTTCCAGAATAGTAAACAATGGAAACACAGATGTGCATAACCTTTTATTAGTATTATCCATATGTATGTACTTTGCTAATTGTTATAGTAGTTTGATATTAGTGCCAGGAACATTACATAATGGCATTCTCACTTTTTCAGGGGGACCCTGGGATATTGGGACCACCTGGACTACCCGGACAAGCAGGTCGAATAGTAAGGAACCTCTTCTGAAATTTCCATCCTGCTCTTTAAAAGGTGTCACTTTCCAGGTGCTAGTACAATGGGTGACCCTCATTGGCCTATGTGTTCACGTTTCCCAGCAAACAATAGCTTTGGCAGAAATCCAAGCATATATTATGCTATAGCGGTTTCTCAGACACATGTGTGTTGTGGCGTATAAATCAAAGCCGGTAAATGTGCTCCAGTTTATGGGAGAGTGATTGCATGTTACTTTATGTTTGGGTTTTTTCCATGAAGAGACACCCCTTCTTGATTTAGCCCAGTGTAAAATCCCATTGACTCATCTGAGGGAGAAAGATCCCGATGCAGAGCAGGACGTCTGCCTTGCGCTGGATGTTTCTTCTCACTCGTTTGGATGAAAGCCTAACAGGCTCCAGATACGGCGATCTCGATCATGTTCTCTAACACTGCGGCCAGCTTATGACATCATGAAATTGGTGAAAAGTACATATTCATTATTTCTCACACTGATTTTAGGTCATTATGCCTGACAAATAAAACCAGCTCACTCAGCACCTTTTTGTCACTGATGACTGATGATGTCAGTCTATTCACAGCTGCATACCTTTAGGGGAAACTGCCCTGTCATGCAAAAAATGAATTAAATTGCATCATGATATTTCCAAAACCCTCCCCTGTGAGTTGTAATTTGTCGTTTATCAGCTGTTGGGGAATACGATTCTTTCAGGGGTTTCAAATGAGCCGACAAGATTTCGGGCCAGTGTAGAAAAGGATCGGTCGTGTTTCTGAGCTCATATTAACAGGCCAGCACGAACAGCTTGAGAGGAAGCGATTGGTTCCAGCCGGCCATTTTTTGGACAGTCGACTTGAATGCTGAGAGACTCCGCCTGGCGTCGTGCCTGTTGCTCCCACTCCAGCGTCGTCTCGCAAAGCTTCACACTCTCGCTTTCTTTTTAAACAGGGAAAGGGGGATTTCTGTTCCTAAGAATTCTTCAGCTTCATAGTCTCATAGCAATGTGTCATTTCCAGCAGAGCCTAATTCATGTGCACTGCTGTTTTATAAATACTTTTTTGCATGTGGTAATACTGAGAAGTGCATTATGACGCACATCACACTCATACAGCAACTTTTTTGAGTGCCAGTATGTTTGGAGGCAAAATGACTGCTTGAAACATTGTAAAGTAACGGAATTACCTGGCCGCCTCGTTGCTCGCATATGTTCTTAATCGCAAAGTTTCGGCTGAAAAAAAAATACATTAAAAGCTCATGGAAAATTACTTGGAGACACTAGTTCTGCTAAATTACCACTGGCACTAAACCGCTAGGTTATTCCGTACAGTCTCTGTCTAGAGAGGAATCCATGATAATGGACAAAAGATGGCAACTGAAGAGCAGAATCAGCGAATAGAGAATCGGTGCAGCTAAATTTATTAATCTGTATTGCCAGCTGACAATTATCAGGAAAACAAACAGTCTTGATTACCAATTGTGTTTGGCTATGCCTAATTCTTCAGTCCCCTTCACACACATTCTCAGCATAAAAGCAGATGTCTTGTCTGGCAGTGAGACACAGTGTTGTGTAATAGGACAAGCACAGGCTACTAACGTCTGTTACAGTACAGTGTAGTATTCCACCCATTTTACTGCAATCTGACTCGCTGAAGGCATTTGGAGCTCAGTGTGTCACGCCATTATATAAGGTAAAAGGGAAAAAAAGGAATTTTTTTTTTCTTATTCCTAGCAAGAAAGGCCAAAACATGACTCAGAAGCATTTATGAAATGCAGATGGAGCTAGAAGAACATGATCCAGGATCAGTTGTTCTCCCTAAACCTGATTGGATTTCAGGGACAACAGTGCTGAAAGCTGATCTCAGACCAGCCGTTTTATTGAAACGGCCCGCTGTCAGTTGACCTCATGGCCAGGCTCCAGAGACATCCTCATCCCTTTTACTGCGTTGAAAAAAAAAGGGTTAACTCCGTAATGAAGCCAGATCAGGGTCACCAACAGAAACAGTTCGGACAAGAGGAGGATGCAAGCTGACAAGCGGACTAGTTTCAGTGTGGCATGAGCTAGTGGCCAAGGCCCAGTGGAGAGCACATAAAAATAATCAATGCACCTGGGGTTTTAGATGGTGGTAACGACAATCTACCAAGCAAAAAACAAAATTCCCACGAGACAGACGTATAACGGTGATTCGTTCCGTCTGGCTTTTTCACTTTTACAATAGTGGGGTTTCCTTCCTTCTATTCTTCTGCGAATTGAAACATGCTTGACTGAGGGGAATGTTGGTGTATAGATAAAGTTTTGTAGCATGAATAAACGCTAATTTGTCAGGTCTGTATTACAGCTTTTCACAAGCTAGTATGCTGAGAAGACAAAGTCTTGGCTTAAAAAATGTGCTTGCGCAACATGCTAAATCGGTTCCTCCGAACAGAGTCAGCACCACATGCCGGAGACCTCTGTATGTGTCTGTCTAAACACACGACGCAGCTGTCTACCATCAGCCATCGAGTCACTTCAGCTTCCCTCAGCCTGTCGCTTGCCCTTGGCCTCACCCTTGTTGCTTTCCCTTGTTGTTTATCCATTCAGATAATCGCCCTGATCTTTGTCCTTTCTTCCTCCAGTCACACCCCCTGTTCTAATAGAACTCATGAGTAGACATAAAACCAAATGTCTGCTTTTAGTAAGGAAAAAAATAGACACAAGTGCTGGAAAGTGCAGGTCTGAGTCAGCAAGTCAGAGGTGACTGATCATTTGGGAGGAGGCGCATGAGTAAGATCGAGCCAGAACGAGACATGCAGAGGAAGGAATGTGAAAAGAAGGAAAAAGAGCCGAAGTTTTTTTCTCATTGTGTCTGTTTTTTAGATGCAAGGAGAATTTTATGATAATTCAGTCCTCTTTAGTCTATGTTCTTTAGTCAAGTCAGAGTGGATTTCCCATCAAGCATAATCCAGTTTCAGTGTAATATATGCAAGCAGCAGGTTAACTGAAGCATCATCAGCTTGTTTTATACGTTCTTATCTGTGCGAATGAAAGCACAAATTTCTGAGGAAGTGCAATAACTCACAGCCAGGGCACCATCTTGACTTCATCAGCTGCACTCGGAGCAACAGCATTCAGAGCAAATCCAAGTCGTTAAAAGCACCAATTTATCAGTTTGCTGTAAGAAAAGACAGTGCCACACTCACAAGCACCGCCAAGATCCTGACCCACGATGTGGATTCTGTTATCCCACACATGCAGATATTCACACACCATATAATCTCCCATACAAAACATTTCTCCATGCACACTAGGGATGGGCAATATAGACTTAAAACTATGTATATCACAAAATCTCATGGTATTTTTTGCTTTAACGATGTGAATGATGATATGAAAATACTACCAAAAAATCAGCATACAGTCTTGAGAACCGTGCAAACACAAACATTTCTCCAAAAAAGTATAACTTTATCAGCTAATACTAAACTATACCAGCCTAATCCCTCTACTAGAAGTAGGAGATACTGTAAGTATCTTTCATTAATAAAAAATTGTTTGCAATGTCTGCGGTGTATAAGGAATAAACAAGACAGGGTGAGGTGTTTTTGGACAATAATCTATAATGGGGTGGCGAGATGTGGCGTGCCACAAAGCAGAGTTACTGTTACCAATTCTGAAGTTGATCATTTGCCAAAAGCAGTGTTTTATTCCTTTTAAGCCACAGCAATTCACCAATGATCGCAATTTTTAATCGATTAATGAAACACATATGCTTTTTTTTCACTGTATATAGTTGCATTTTATATTGTGGAACATCCAATTTGTGGGCAAAATATTTCCTGTTGACTCTTACATTATAGCAGCTATAAACATCTCCTTCCTGGCATCTTTTTTCAGTCCTTTTTCAATTTAATAAGACAAAAATGTAGCTTGTAATGTTAGAAAGACTCTACAATGAAGGAAACCTTTCTGATCATGAGAGAATTCTGTCACCGGAGACTTTCCTCTGTTAAATAACTACACGTTTTTATCAGTGTATTATTAGGCTCATGTTGCGTTGCGAGTCCCTGTGAGTTAGTTGTTGTTATAGAAACGATCGTGTATTGGAACAAACTCATTAATATAAACATTTGAATTACAGTCACTCCGAGCTACTGTCATGGAAAATGAGTCGATTGGAAAATTTGTGGCCTATGAGATGAACCAAAATATCATAGCACAATTTTTACAATATGCATCGGGATATATAATTTTGTTGAGGTTTTGCTAACAAAGCACCACGAAGGATCACGGTAGGTTTATTGATGTTTGTCGAACAGTCTTAAAAAAGGCATTTGATGACAAAAAGGAAGAAAAGTGAAACAGATTTTTTTAATGTCTGAGTAGTAACTCAGACATTAAAAAAATTACAAAGTAAAAATTAAAAAAGTAACAAAGGCATTCTAAAACACTGATAATGTAGACGATAGTCAGATATCACATCCTGATATTACTCAGCCCTACCCTCGGCGTCTCTGGCTTGCAACACTAGAGGGCTGTTTCAGTCTGCAAGACAAAAATTGGCACAGATGGTTATCCTGGACTTTCTCATTCTCTTTTCCATTGCTGTGTAGTTTGGCATGGCTGGCTTCTCCACTTTAACTCTTCTCATGAAGAGTTAAATAATATTTAGAATAATATAAACATCTATATTTAGAATTTAGAATAATATAAACATCTATATACTGTATGTATGTATGTATAAAATTCAGGGACTCTACATTGTTCATTGTCTTCATCTGCACAGTAATCAGTTCCAGTACAGAGATCAGAGACTTGCTTTTAGACCATTACACACTGTTACACACTGTGCATGCTTGCTTTGATCAGTATCTCACCTCTATGCCAGTCTACTATTTATGTTGTTATTTGCTTTGAAAAAGAGGCCACCATAATTGCACGGCCTTTTGGGACCCGTATGGGCTTAGTAGAGAGATTTGGCCTCCCAGCATGCTGTCTTGTGCAGTAATTTGCTGGTGATGGATTGATTGGCATTGGCAAAATAGCAGCTGCAGGGTGTGTGTTTGCGCAGGCGGTAATCCTCATCACTGCTGGAATGCCGAGACATACATACAGCAGCCACAACTATGAAGACCCGATGCACTGTTTTGGCGTTAAAAACCATGTTTGGCTTTACACTGTCTGCTCTCCTGTTAGTTTAGGTGCAGATAATTCTGAATATACATGCTGTCTGCCCTTTAGTATTTGTAAAAAGCGTTGCTCAGGCAGTGTAAAAGCTATTTATATAAACTATTTATCTTTATTCTCATAAAAAGTGCACTCAGGGTTTTTCAGAAAGTTCTTTGAGTAGTGAAGGGTTTCTAGCATTCACAAAAGGTTCTGCTTTGAGCCCCGTTCTAATAGGCAAACTTTGTTGTAGGGTTTCCCAAGAGGGTCAGGTCGAGCTGACCAGAATTCTAGAGACGAATAATTTTAAAGAATGTACTTTAAAAAAAATAATAATAAACTTCTCAAATTTATTTACAAAATGAATGTGCCAAAAATTGTTGGGTACAAATACATTTAAAAACATTGTTTCCAAATGCAGAATAAAACTATTTAGCCTTCCTGTGAGTTCAAACAGTCACTTACTTGCAGTTTGTTGGCACCTTGGCATCACATCCATATGTGTTTTTTGAACATCCCATTCCAGATTTAGTCCCCCCCTTTGCTGGGAAGGTTTTCCTCTAGATTTTGGAGCATGGTTTTGCGGCTTTGCCCTTTCAGCCACAAGAGCATTAGTGAGATCAGGCATTAATATTGGTTGAGGAGGCCTGGCATGCAATTGGCATTCCAGTTGATCCCAAAGGTGTTCACCGGGGTTGAGATTCAGGACACTCAAGTTCTCTAACCTTGACAAATCATGTGTTCATAGAGCTCGCTTTGTGCTCAGCGGCATTGCCATGCAAGAACATTCTTGGGCCCCTTAGTTCCAGTGAAAGGAAATTGTAGTTCCAAAACATGGACATCCTGTACTGTTGTGTGCTTCCAACTTTGCGGCAACAGTTTGGGGAGGAAATACATATTGGGTGTGACGATCAGATGTGTACAAATACATTTATGCTCATTTTCCTGATAGGTGCCAATTATTTTGGAGGGCACAATATAAATAGGGCAATGATTTTAAAGAATTGTTTTGTGGCCTTAGGGATAAAAAAGAATTACAACTTGAAAGAATATCTTTAGCCACTATTAGTTTAAAACAGTGCCTTGACTAATTCTTCAGAATGGTTTGATTTAAAAGCAGGTTTGTTGGCACCACAAGAAAAAACAAACTATTTTTATGAAAAACACAGCTCTTCTTATTCAAAGTCAGTCATTATCCAGATTTACTTTTCATTACTGTGAGCATGAAGGTGATTACGAGTTACTCTGCCAAGGCACACACTGCTGCGTTTCTTCTTAATCGAAGATGGTTCTTTCAGCAAGGCTTGCCCAAGTTGGTTTTCGAGGTTTGCGGGAATTATTTTAATTCTATAACTTGTTTTTTTTTTCCTCCCTCTCTTTCTTTCAATACTGTGCTACTGACTAGTGTAAGAAAGCAACGCTTTAATGTTGATGACCTCCAGAAGCTCCATGAACATATGGAGAAGTGAGTTGACTTCCTGAGTGCTGGATGACATAACATGAAATTGGTCTACCTCTGGAGAGTTTAAGGGTCCACGCTGCAGTTAAAGCGGCAGTAGATCTGCTTGTAAAGGAGAACTGTTCTGTTGTGTACTTAAAGAGTCATTGAGTTCTTTACCACTCATTGCTTTTCCATTGCTTTGCTGGAAAGATTTGTAACAGGCTCTGTACAGGTCAGTTTGCATGTACTTAATGGAAACCACACAGTGGGCTCTGTAGGAGTTCCCTTTAGAAGAGTCATGATCTCCGTCTGGAGCGGAGTTACAATCAGCTGACTCAAGCCATTTAGTGGGCTTTGTGGTGATAACTGATACTCCTACAATGTTGCAAAGATCTCAAAGTCATGAACAGCTCTCGTGGGTTTTTTCTTGTAAATACAGTCATTCAGCTCCTCCTCTTTTGCCCCTGTTTGACTGCTGCTCACCAGCACTGTGTACCAGAACGATCTCTCATTGTCATTATCATTTTTTTCTCTCTTCAGGGACAAAAAGGTCATCTTGGTCCACCTGGCCATCCTGGAGAGCCTGTGAGTTTTCAAAACTCCATTATCTTTCTTTATTTATATCATGTCTCGTTTCACTTTAGTAGAGAGACGGCATCAAACCGTTTGGTAGTCTCGGTAGTACGTGCTCCAGCTCCAGAGACAGTTTTGATATAGCAGAATGGACAGAACCCAAAACCACGGCATGACAAAAAGCACTAAAGATGCCACAAATGAAGATGTGTAACTACAATCGGTTTGGCCCGTTAATATTAAACTTGGCCAGACTTCCAGGTTCCGTGTGCTTTCTTTTAGACTCTATAATGGACGTATTACACTTGGTGAATACTTATGCTTCAGTACTTTATTACACTTTTATAAGACTTTTCTTTATGTAAGTTTACGCTTCGTAATAGTTTTAATAGTCCCAGTGATCTTTAAGTAGCTTTCCATTGCTGCGAATATCCAGAACATTTTTTCGGAATGATTGATAGTTACTTAGTAAGTAGCATACAATGGCATATAAATTCTTTCCTTGCACAGTAATTGCATTTGGCTTACTAGCCCACACAATACATCATAAAATGACATTCATTGGGTGGCAATACATAGTTCCATAAGCTGAAATAATAAAACATTCATATAAATTATAAAACTTAAATACACTAAAAGAATAAGCCCTTGTTCATGTCTTTGGCTACTTTCAAATGCAGCTTATGCATAAACCAAAAAAAGGCTGTTTAAATGAGTGTTGCTTTACAGATGAGCTCTGATTGATCATCCCTTCCTCATCCCTTTCTATATTTCACAATGTTTATTATTTATAGAAAGTGAGTTTTTACTATAAATCACATATTTATTGTGAAAGAATTCATCCTCTCATTATTTTCTCTCTCTCATCACTCTGTTTCTTTTTTGACCATTCTGCAGGGGGTGCCAGGGCCCGATGGAAACCCGGGTGCCAAAGGTTATCCTGGCAGGCAGGTGCAGTAAATCTCCTGATGTGCTGCTGGCTCGTACAGTAGTCCTAGAAATGTATACACTAAAACTTTGTTCAGGAGGCTAAAGACAAATCCATCAGCTCTTTCCACATTCTCCATGTTTGATCTCCTAAAGCATGGAAAGCACACCAAAACACAAAAGCATGTTTGTCTTGTATGCAGGATTGACGCTACACCACATCACGCCTAATCCTCTTTGAAGAACCTAAGGCATGAATCACATTCCAGAGCTCTGGAACTTTGTTTGATGCATCTCCTATGTCTCCTGCGCATAACTGAGCACAATGGCAGCTCTCAACATTATAAATCGCGCTCTGGTTCATCCTCATAGACTCCAAAGTCTGCACATCTGGCACGGTGGTTTGGGTTCGGCTTTAGTTGAAATTTTTACGATTGCAGGGAATCACAAATCTGGACAATAGTACTGTGTTGATCATTAAACCTGCTTTAAAAAGCCCAGCTGGAGCACTGACCAACATGGCAGATTACAGTTATACTGCTGTCAGCGGGTTAAGTGTACGGCCATGGCCAAAAGTTTTGCGAATGACACAAAAATTTATTTCACAAAGTCTGCTGCCTCAGTTTTTATGATGGCAATTTGCATATACTCCAGAATGTTATGAAGAATGATCAGATGAATTGCAATTAATTGCAAATGCCGTGAAAATGCCATTTCTTTGCCATGAAAATGGAACTTAATCCCAAAAAACCCCTTTCCATTGCATTTCAGCCCTCCCATGATATTCTGCAAAAGGTACAGGGATTGGACTGCTGAGGACTGGGGTAAAGTCATTTTCTCTGATAATCCCCTTTCCGATTGTTTTTGGGCATCCGGAAAAAAGATTGTCGGGAGAAGAAAAGGTGAGCACTACCATCAGTCCTGTGTCATGCCAACAGTAAAGGTTGCATCGCAGCCAAGGGAGCAGGCTCACTCACAATTTTGCTAAGAACACAGCCATGAATAAAGAATGGTTCCAAAACTGAGCGCAACTTCTCCCAACCATCCAAGAACAGTTTGGTGATGAACAATGCCTTTTCCAGCATGATGGAGCACCGTGCCATAAGGCAAAAGTCATAACTAAGTGGCTCGGAGAACAAAACATCAAAATTTTGGGTCCATGGCCAGGAAACTCCCCACACCTTAATCCCATTGAGAACCTGTGGTCAGTCGTCAGGAGGCGGGTGGACAAACAAAAACCCACAGATTCTGACAAACTCCTAAGCATTGATTATGCAAGAATGGGCTGCCATCAGTCAGGATTTGGCTCAGAAGTTGATTGACAGCATGAATTGCAGAGGTCTTGAAAAAGAAGGGCCAACACCACAAATATTGACTCTGCATAAACTTAATGTAATTATCAATAAAAGCCTTTGACACTCATACAATGCTTGTAATTATACTTCAGTATGCCATAGAAACATCTGACAATACTTGTGTCTTTCTCAAAACCTTTGGCCACGGCTGTAGATTCAGAAGACTGTAGATGCAAAAGCTGGAGGTTGGAGTTGGTTTAAACGCCTTTAAGCACCACGTGTGAAATGCAGAACAGACCCAGAAACATCTCTTTCCATGGCCTGCCTGCTATAAGTGATCTCACATCCACAAGATTTACCATAGTCACTATAACTACAACGTGTCAGTGTTCCAGAGCTCCAGTCATTTACGTTGTGGCCTGCTTGAATTGGCTTCTATTAGTGGGATTTGTAAATATTTGAAAGAAGGTAATATGGAACTTGAGGCGGTGTTGATAGGAAGTAAAGGAAACATGGCTGGAGATGAGGTTCATAGTTTACAGATATCACTCTATTCTGGTTAAATAGGTCACGCTGCTTTTCTACTACAGCATCACTAAAAGACAGACAATTTCCACATGGCTCACTGCTTCATCAACACAGTTATGTTTCTCATTACAGCATGCTAAGATCAGCATTTGCTTTGTCAAGCTTGATTAGTTCTCAGATGTTGCTTTATTGTGCATGGATTGCAATTGCTTTAATGTTAAAACAGTTGAGAAACATTAAGTCTGATAAATATTTGACAATAGATATCTGTGTGGCAGACTGAGAAATCCCAGCCAATGGCACTGTGACTGAACTCTGGCAAATAGGCCAAGGGGTTTTGGCCAAAACTGTGTTTTTCTGCCTATACCATAGTTTTTGCCATAAATATATTTCATAAACATAATAAGGAAATTTACTTTTTAATCTAGGCTCTCCTGGAAATATGTCGGGTAAGGGGCCAGTTTAACAAACGTGTTATAGTAAATATAGACAATCTGCTTTAAGTCTAAAACTTTTCTAGTTAAGTGTAATTGCCTCGCAGAGTGAATGTCATGCTTTGGTCAAGTTGTCGAACAGCTACATGCCACCATGAAAGAGACATATGTCTAAACAATTTAGTTTGTAATCAGACCTCCGCTGTCAGTGATGATGGAGTGTACAGTGTTCTTGGAAACCCGTTCACCACGTGATGGGTTTTCTCAGGCTGCCACACATTTATTAATTACTTTAATTGCTTGACACGGCTCACAACAGAAAAACATCCGCCGTATCCTCAGGAGACTGGGGCTACAAATCCCAACAAATCCACCAGAAATGGCCATGCTCTCTGTGAGCTTACTGTAGGTAAGAGGGTGGATAGCACTTTCCACAGCAGTTTGTACAGATGTGCTTTGCCTCTTGGAGGAAGCCCAGTTTGTAGTTGTTATATAATAGGGGAGAGCTGGATCAGTATCGGCAGGTGACCTGCCAACTGGGGAGAAAAGTTATCATTTATGAAGAAGATGAAGAATCATAACAATCACAATAATAATAATAGCCTGACCCTACATATATTAACTATATAATATTAGACATCACTTTAAGTAATCTTGAAGATTGTTTTGTTGTTGTTGTTGTTGTTGTTGTTTCTTTGATGACCAAATGCAAAAAAAAAATCATAGGATATTTTTTTAAACATTAAATTCACATGTGGACTTAACATTGGCAGCATTATTCCAGTATCAGTGTGTACATAGTATTATGGATGATTTCAGCTGAAAACCCAAAATGCTACTTCACAGTTTTGTGTTTTGTAGGGCTTGCCTGGGCCAATAGGAAATCCAGGACCAAAAGGAGTTTGGGTGAGTGACACAGTGAAGTCAATTCTTATGTTTTTACCTGTGTTTGGTTGTCACAATGTTAATGCATTACAGTCAATAGAAGTTGGACTCCAGGGCAGTAGCATACGCTGTGCCAGAACTTGCATTTATTCTTCATACATAGTGTCTGCTGACAAGGGCAGTTCATTTTCTGGACCCTTTAAACATCAGACTCAAAGTGTTTAGGAGATATTTATTTTGGATGATTGCAAGAATATAAACAGCTCCTACTCAGATTTTACATTTCCAGCCCCCTTAAATAAACCCAGGTTTTACAGAATACTACATTATTTAAACCGAGAAGCCTGGAAAGCATAAATCAGCATCAAGACTGTAAAATCATAAATTTGCCTGTTTTTGATAGAGTTGGTTTCCCTTATAAAAGTTTCACGTTTCGTTAGTTCCATATCTATTGGTTAGTTTCTTGTCTATGTAGTAAGCCTGCATTATTATATGTTTACACACACACATGCACACACACAGTTTAGAAGATTGGTTCAGAGTAAGATTTACTCTATGATTACTCTTTATAGTTCAAGAAAAAGACTTACATTCTTATTGTACTGTAGCACAATGCACAGTTTGTTTGGTTGTATTGTCATTTCTTCATATCTTCGCATCCTGTGTCATTACATACTGCTCTATTCATTTATGAAGTCATCATAACCACCATTGCTGTGTCTCTAAACCCAGTGCCACCCAGCTGCCCAGCCTCAGTGATCCCTGGCGTGAGGGTATGTGCCCTTGGACTACATCGTGGAAGCCAGCACCATGCAGTCCATGGGCATATACACTTGCCTCAAGGCCTAGGTCTTCATGAAGAGTCGCCATCCACTGAGGCTACCTGCTGGACTTCTGTACACTTCATCTGAGGCTTTAGTGTAGCTCCAGACACTAGGACCACTCGTAAACAATTCTTTCCATCATTCTCTCCTTCTACAGGGTTTCATCGGAATCCCAGGGCTCTTTGGTCTCCCGGGACCTGATGGAGAAAGAGTGAGTTTAATCTTTAATTCTGACCTTTAGTCATGAGATGCACATGACTCTATCAGTAGCACGAGAGTTAGCAGTTAAACCTTGTTACAAACTAGTGCAATTTCCCTACTTGAAAATTCTGAGACACTGAATCACTGATACTGAGACCTTCTTTAATCCCCACCATAACATAGTAAGGAATTAATTTCCTCCAGAAACATGCGGTGGAGTGCCCTGGAGCAGAAAGTGGCAAGTTCTACTGGAGAAAGCCTTGCGGTTTTCTGTATTCCCAGGAGCACTTTACTCATTTAATCCCGGCAGTGAAGAACGCCAATCCGCTCATGCTGATTGCAAAGTCTCGCAAAAGGGGCATGCTGAACTAAAACCGCACACACCCTCCCTGCAAAGGTGGGCACTCGTCGCTCTCCCAATATTTGCACACAGTCTTTGAGCTAGCAGAATTCCTGCGGTGAGGGAATTATAAGCCACTCAGGAGCTGGAAAAAGGTCTGCCGCGGATTAACCAGATCAACTCTCCAATTTTCAGGCATGGACAGTTCGGGCATGCTGTGCTCTGATAGAGTCTCTTTTGTGCAGGAAAGAGAGAAAAGTGCTTTTTAATACAGGCGCAAGACATTACTTCCACCATGATCACTGATTAATTGGCTCTCCTTGCTCTTTTTTGTCTCTCTTCCCTGTGTCTTTTCTCTTTCTGCATCTCTCTCTCTTTCTCTTTCTTTTTTTACACAGGGTATTCCTGGCGTTCCTGGGAAGAAGGGCAAGATGGGTAGGCCGGTAAAGTTTTCTCACACCATCCTCTCTCTACAAGTCTCTGTGAATGGTGTGTGTGTGTGTGTGTGTATGTGTGTGTATGTGTGTGTATGTGTGTGTGTGTGTGTGTGTGTGTGTGTATGTGTGTGTGTGTGTGTGTGTGTGTGTGTGTGTGTGTGTGTGTGTGTGTGTGTGTGTTAAAAATCACAGCAGTGTCAAGTTCTGAGCGTGATTTCCTAGCTGGGATTTTATGGATGCTTGTTCAAAGACCATACAGAGTTTCCCTCCTTAAAATGACTTCTTTTTGTCTGTATGTCCCTACAAGGCATCACCATAAATCAGTCCATGCGCTGCTGAGACAATCGAGTACTACTGCTTGATGGCCAAACAGATTTCAGCCTTTAATGCTGTCTGGGTCAAGAGTCAATGTATATGTTGTTTTAAGGATCTTAGTAATAGGGCTGAAGTGCATGAACTGAACTAGAGCTCTATGAGAACTTACAGGCATTAAGACTGTGGATTTCTCTGTAAATGAAGGTTTAGGAGAACGCTGTTAAGTATCCAGATGTAACTATAAGCAGAACTCAGATGAAATAAGGCAGTCTATTGTAGCAACACAGTCTCATTTTTTTGAGTCATCCACAGTGCATATTCTCCTCATCCTTGGTCGTGCACATGGGCTAATTTGGCAGTAAACGGGGTCATTTTCTTATCTATTCCGTTCTGTTTTTGGCAGAGAAATGACAAGTGAACAGCGCTTTCTCCTTTGCATTTTAGCAGTCATTCCATTGAAATGACCACTTGTTTTGAAACTGAAATGTATTCCATTTTCCCTGCATTTAGGTACAATTCTTTATCTCAGTTCAGATCGAGAAAAGAAATACCACTTCTTTTATGCTGACCTGTAACAGAGAAGCAGTTCCTCAATGGTGTGGTGTCTTGTGTTATATTAATGCAATTGTGAAAGCTGTCCTTTAAGAGAAGAAGTGCTCTGTGTTTTGAGTGTAGCCCGCAGACATCCAGCATATGCCTCCATGTGACGTCACGACCCCACATTGTAAATAGTGAAAAAGTAGATGGACGTCAAACGGTGCTGTCAGCAGATCCCTCTTTCCCACTTTTTCTCCATGCATGTTGTCAGCCCAAGGAAACACACAGTCAATGGTATTTCCGGTATGGCTGACAGAAATGAGCATCATTACCACAAGGCTTAGTGTTTTAAAACAAGTCACAGCGCAGTAAAGCATTTGAGTTAATGATACGTGCTGTCAGAGCGTTCATTCATTACTCCTCATGCAGCTGTCATTCCCATGTTAGCAGTTTATAATAATATATATTGAAAATCTTCTCTCAGATCAAACAGAGTAGGTTTTCTTGGAGTGCTTGCACGGTGTGTGTGTTGGCTTGTATTACAAATCAAAGATCTGCTGAAATAGACAGTTAAAGCTGAACATGCAGTATTTCTCCTCCACTCCAGTTACACCTTGGCAACCACACTTGTTCTGTTAAAGCCATTTTAATTTTCACTCATGCCTCTGTTGTATTGTGTATTCACGTGCAGGGGTGTTTTAAAAGAACATTAGTCGGGACCAAAGAGCCTCCATCAGTCTAGACCAATTATGTAACTTGACTTGGAGATAGTGGTGTAGCGGGGTACCGTTGCACTCTCATATTCCCAGGTCCCCTGGTTTGATCCTGAGCTCGTGTCACTGTCTTTACTGTGTGGAATTTCCGTTCATGTTCCTGTGCCCACTTGGGTTTCCTTGCGGTTCTCCAGTTTCCTCCCAAAAACATGGGAGACCTGTAGGTAAATTGTCCTTGTGAATCTGTATGTGCATAGGACTGGTTTCTCATTCAGGGTGCATTCCTGCCAGGGTGCGTTTTTGCTTAAGCCCAGTATTCCCAGGATAGGCTCCAGAATTGGATGAAGTGTATACTAAAGATGAATGAATGCTTAATATTCCCAATAACCAGACTCGGAACACGCCAACTCCAGTGCCAGTTTGGGTGAAAACTAGCTTGGGTAAAAGCTTTTAGTTGGCTTTCAGAGCTAATTAGACAACTTTTTGCCAGATGTCTGGTCAGTTGTAAATACATTACAGTGTCTCAGTGCCTCCCTTTTGTGTGTTTAGGGCTTTACTGGGGATTTTGGCGAGCGAGGACCACCGGGGCCTGACGGAAATCCAGTGAGTATCAATATACCGTGACCTGCAGCTACCTGAAATTTCTGTAGCACTTCAAGACCTTGGAACTATAAGGTTCAAAATGAGTTACAAATACTAAGTTGTAAACTTTCATCTGCACTGAAGTTTCACTGAGGACCTTGGGCTTAATATTCTTAAAGTACTGACAGATAGAACCATATAATCTCATGGTCTAGATTTCCCGTATGATAAGGATAATAAGGAGGTCACATAGAGAAGCAAGGATCAGATTTAAAATGTAAAATGATTTAATTTAAAGACAGTTTTAGTATCATTAAATCTAGTGATAGAACCTGCAGACATAAACACTGCAAATGTTTCTGTAAATGATGGTGTAGGTCAAAACTGTTGCATCCAGATGTTACAGTGTTAGACAGCAGTATATATGATTACTGAAAAGACTTTCACTTTGGGAAAGGCTTTATCTACACTTAAAAAACTAATCCAGGCTCCATGACCTTTTATTGCACCCTTCTTGCTTGTCCTCCACCACTGCTAAAAGCCTAACTGACCACAGCAACCAGGACTTGCCAATAAATACAACCACTAACTGCCACCACAGTCCCACACACCAGGCCAGTCAACACCATATCACCAGCTCCATAGCAGACCTGGAAACACTCGTAATGAGAAACTCAGCTGTCGTTACTGGAACACGCCGTAGAAAATCGGTTTTGCCATCTGATGGATCGCTTTACTTCTAATGGATTTTTCATAACTCCTGAATCAGTGTTGCTTTTTGTTCCATGTTTTAGGCCTTGTTTTGACCATGTTAAGGATTCGAATACATTTTTGTTTAACCAAATAAGCACAACTGCATCATTTCTTTCATTCAATAGATGTATTCATTTCTATTCAGATATCCAATATCCCATTTTTATCACATCTACAGTAGAGTATGCAATGCAAAATAGTTTCAAAAGCACATGTGTAAATTCTTTTTTCTTACTGAATGCCTGAGCTTAAGACATTTAAACATAATCTTTAAATGCCTTAAACTTAGTACAGCAATGTTCTGACTGACTGATTCTGACCCTCTTGACTCTATTCCCCCGTGTAACCCTAACCTTCCTCTTTTCTCCTTTCCTTTCAATCCCGCTCCTTCATTCACGAGTTACTCAGCAAGGACTGCCAACCCATCTCTCTTCTTTCAGCTCACATAAAAAAGGAGAAAGAAAACATACACAGGGGATACTTTTGGCAATAGAGGAAGTAGCAGTGGCAGCTAGCAGCAGGCCAGGCACGCAGCACAACAAGTGCTTCTCTGTGCTTCACAGCAGCCTTCTGTCCTGGGGGAGATACGAGCCACAGATTAGTCTGTTATCAGGGGAGAGACTGGACTCTTTCACCCCCGATTCACTCTACTCTCGCCTTCTCTTTACCTCTCACTGAACTTTCTCTTCAGTGTTTAGAAAAGAAACTAACAAGTCTTTGTTTCTGCATTCTGCTCTCTCTTTAGGGAGAACTGGGTCCACCTGGTCCTAGTGGGGTACTTGGCCTTATTGTGAGTATATCTGTGCTTTTATTGAACTCTTTAAGCTTCTTAGAGAGTCCTTATTAAAAGTCTGTCTTTTGCTGTAGTTGTTTCTAATGGCAAATACTTTTTGCGTTCCAAATTCAGCTATAAATCTGCTTAACTTTTGTCAGTAACATGAATGATATAGCTTTCGACTGCCAAAAGTGTACTTTCTCGAACTCAAAATGCCATTTTGGATGTCATGTATTAAGTAAGGAATAAAACATAACGTCGTGTATGCTATTAAATAAAAATAAAA
Source organism: Notoglanidium macrostoma (assembly GCA_030068235.1). NCBI lineage: Eukaryota > Metazoa > Chordata > Actinopteri > Siluriformes > Auchenoglanididae > Notoglanidium > Notoglanidium macrostoma. The sequence continues at coordinate 6,761,046 of JAQQZR010000014.1, read as the reverse complement.
AAATCAATACTAGAGTACTGCAATGCTATTATCACATTGAAGTTGATCATTTTTCTGTAACAGCACACCCTGGAGAGCTTTGTTCCTCTTATACCACAGCAATTTGTCAATGATTAAAATGTTAAAGAATAACACATCATGCATTTTATCCTTCTATAGTTACGTTTAATGTTGTGGAACAAGACAGTCACTGTTAACGCGTATATTATAACAGTTACAAACATTCATAAAAGACAAATTGAGAATTCAACAGCACAGTGTTATGCTGGATTTGAACTATTTACCTTAGATTAAAAAAAAAAAAAAAAGGTCAAACATTTTTTTTTCCTTTTCAATGCATTCAAATAGTAATACTACTACTACTACTAATAATAATAATAATAATTAGCACATTTTGTAATTTGCAATTTCAAAACTCCGTTTCTATTTTTGTTTCCATTCTGTGTTTCTATTAGTTACGAAAGAGAAATAAATATTATTATCAAATTACAGCACACATCTTGTGCATCACTGATGATAACTTGTGGTACTTGTGGTAACTTGATAATGTGAAATTTGCACTTTTGACATAACTGTGGGTGCTAAATAATGGAAATAGAATTAACAACATTATTACAGTGCTTACAATGCATAGTACTATAAATATAGAACTATACATCGTCTGATCTGTGTGTGTGTGTGTGTGTGTGTGTGTGTGTGTGTGTGTGTGTGTGTGTGTTGGCAGGGGGACATGGGACCTCCTGGAATCATGGGTCTTCCAGGGCCCATTGGACCCAAGGTGATTAAATAAACATCATCTCAAGTGTTTTAATTGGACTTTCAATGAATCACATTTAGGTTTAATACTTTCCAAGGAAAAAAACAATAAGGTAGTGTTTCCTCTTCACTGAACTGCAACTGTTAGAATTTCTTTCAGGAGGACACATTAGGCCTGAACAAACACAAGCGCACAAAAGTTCCATGATGAGGTGAAACTGATCCACCTCCAAGAGAGCGATCTCTAATAACAGAATTGTTTTTGGAACTAGGAATAGCAGTGTGCACGTCTCACTAGAGGCCTTTTCTCACTCTGCACCTTTCATATCAGTATAATCTAACCTGCAACCCCTGGATTTTGAGCAAAGCAAACTAAAATGTCATGAAAACCTTATTTATTTCGTTGCTCCTTCTATTAGACTAACATTTGTTAGCATCTTCAAACCAATACAATAAAAACGGTGATTAATGCTCCTCTGTTTAAAGCTTAAGGACATTTGTGATTCTGGTTTGAGGGAATGAAAGAGGTGTTCATGCTTTACTTTAATGTTGTTTTTTCAGGGGGTATCAGGGAATCCAGGAGAGCCAGGACTGAAAGGTGATAAGGTGATTTGAGTACACTTTATTAGTTTATATACATACTGCACATAATATGTATGAGATGTGTCCTCACACAAAATCTTGCAAAGTGTATCAAAATAAAACAACAAAACAAAATTTGCACTTTGCCAAGCTTTATCTCACACCATGGTCTCTTACTGATGTTCAAAAAAAGGTTTTAAGGATGTTTTGCTTTATATGAATGATATTATAATTGATAATGTCAATTGTATAATAACTTTGTTACAGTATAGTACAGTATTTGGAAAGTATGTAGTATAGTACTATATACCGTAGTACTATATACAATATACAGAAGTATATACTATACTACCGTAATGTAGTACTACAGTATAGTAGTTTTATAGTTTGATAGTAAACAATGCTACCTTTATAGTAACTCACGTCCAGAGACGTTTTGTGATTGCGGTACTGTAAATAAATCATTTCTGCGTAATTAAAATCAATAGTTTATTTAGAGCATTAACATTCTAACACAAGATGAAGACTCTGATACTTTAAATATGGTTAAATACATTAGTTTGTATAAATGATAAGGTTTTTTATCCAGCTTTGCAGTGAGCACAAAGATTTTTAAGAGATGTGATAAAAAATAACGCCTATGCTGACGTTAACAGGACATCTGCATTTAGTCCAGAGAAAGGTTCATTTTGAAGATGTGCAAAAGACAACTAGTAGGGTCATATACGAGCCATCAAACATAATATCAAAGATCAAAATCTATGTTTTAGGGCAAAATCAAGGCAGACCAGTAATGACCAGACATCCCCAGCAAATCCACATACGTCCCTGGTCAGTCACAGAGTTCACAAGCTTACATTATAAGGAATGAACGCACACCCGTCAGCCAACCATAAACCTGTACGATCCATGGTCATGGTGTAGAGGACTAACATTTCTAACCCTTAGACCCTTACTATGAACTGTTGCAACCTATGAAGCATGTTCAGCATTTGAGCCCATTATGGTGTGTTAAGGTTTGGCAGCTGAGCTCAGGCTACAGAATGGCATATTTGTTGTTGCTGATTTCTTGATTAATAAAACATGGCGGTCATGACCACCTCCCCAAAGCTTTTCCATTTTCAGAGTTCAGACAGCAAGATGGCAGCCAGTAAGCTTGCTTTTTCCTGTGTCTGCTGCCCCAATACTCTGCTGTATCCAGCTGGCTATGATCCTGTCTGCCCATAAGATAGAGTGTTTCATAACACTGTACTGTCAACATGTCTGTCTTTTCCCAGCTTCACAGAGTTATTTTCGGTGTTTTGGGATAGAACATAGTTGTCCTTTGATTTTGCATAAAGTTCACACACTCTCCACAGTCCTAATTAGGGATGTAGAAAGTGACATCTGGCTCTTTGTTTTGTCAGGGGGAAATCGGTTTGCCAGGAGAGCCCGGAGAGCCTGGATTCCAAGGTGACAAGGTATTTAATTTGGCTCCTTTCACCTTTTCTACTTAACTGTTTCATTGTTAATGAATGTGACCTGATGTGATCTGCTGAAATTTTCAGGGTATTCAGGGCTTGCCGGGAATGCCAGGCATCCGAGGGAAGCCGGGGACACAGGTAAGTTATTACCTAGTCATTAGCATAATGACGTGCTTCTGGTCTAAAGGAAAGTGGACATAAATCATGTTTTTTTTTTTGTCCTTTTAGGGGAAACCTGGAGATCCTGGACCAGATGGTTTGCCAGGCCTGCCAGGCCCAGAGGTAAGTGTGTAGCATTCAAACATTGTTCCAGAGATACCTGGCAATACACTGAATGTAAAATACTTTGAGGGTCTCCCAAATAGCACAACAGAGAAGAAGTCACCCCATCGTCATTAGATCATGAATTTCAACTATGCCACAGCTATCCATGGTTGGGAGTCAATGAAAGCAAAACTGGTCTTTCCCTTTGTTAATCAGAGCAACACTGGCCAGTCATGGGAATCAGTGAGCTCATGGATGTGGACGGGGGCAGTTAACGCTTTCCTCAGAGTGTGTTACTCTGCCCTGTGATGTATGTTGAAATGTGTGTGGCTTCACGAGTCTTGGAGGAAGCACATGGTTAGCCCTTATGATCCTGGTTGGAAGTTGGTGTGTGAAAGGGGAGGAGTAGCTTGTGGATGGAATTGGTGAATGATCAAATTGGGAGTAAATTGGATTAAAAAAAATAATATACTGGGGAAAAAATGCCATACAGATTAATATATTTATTTTTCTTCAGGGATTTCCAGGGGATATTGGACCACCAGGACAGAATGGCCCGGAAGGCCCAAAGGTTTGTTACCTGTACCTGTCACAAATCTTTCCAAATTTTTCCCTTTCAATCTACTTAGTTTGGTATCAAATTATGGGACAGCTCATTCTGACTGAAATTATTCTGAAGAAGTTAGAAGATTTGGTTATTATAATGTTGTTTCAGTGTAAGATTATTAGCTGAGTGTTTGTCCAAGTCTAACAAATGTTTAAAACTTAAACCATACACATTATCAATATTGTCATTTTCTACATTGCTAGCAAACTATTTTAGAAGCTCAGGTGTAGTAAACGCAAAATATTTTGTCCAGGGGAAATCAGGAGCCAGTGGCACACCTGGTCCTACAGGAGCCGCTGGACTTGAGGTTGGACCATTTCCATGCATCATACAAAGCAATATTTTCCTGGTATTAGTCTGGTATTCCTAGTTTTTGATACTTACTGTTCATCAGGGATTTATACCAAATTCTTTTGTTTGGAGGCCAGTTGGACACTATGTTCTAACATCTGATGATAGCAAATTTTATCGACTAAGTCTGTGGGTGGACTAGCTTGTCGTAAGAATCACTCACATATGCAATATTAAGACCATTAACTGGCTGAGGCTCAATCAAAGTTTAAAACCATGATTTTGTGCAAGCTAGTAAGTGTTGTTAAGGCTTGTGGTTTCAGTGAATCAGTCCTTTGATTAGTTCCATTCTGGTTCCTCAGGGTGATGAAGGACCAGTTGGACCAGCCGGGCCTCCAGGACTGGAGGTGAGTGCACTCTGTACACTGCTTGTAGCCCGTTTCCTACAAATCACGCCATAAATCTAAAGTGTAGTGGCAACATGAAATTGCCGTTATTACTAAGTCATGCTGTAAAGCACGCTCAGGCTGATTAGGAAAAACTTGTAGCAAAGCTATTAGGGCCTTTCCCTGCCATTTTGGGATACTGTATCACAATTTCAATATGTGTTTTATAAAGCTTAAGAAGATCGGATGTTCCAAATGGTTCCAAATAGTGATTTCCTTGGAGTGAGTACCTGTAGAGTGCAAATCGAAAACACATGGACAATATAGGAAAGGACTGTTTTGTGGGGGGTTTTTTTGTTTGTTTTTTAACATTTTCTGAGTTAAACCCAGTCTTTGTGTATGCTGCCTTATGCACACATGGCTAAGTTACAATTTATACATTTACACAATTTATACATATTTAGCAATGTGTAAAACACTGACCCTTTTATTAGTAGGTGAAAACATGAATCTAATCTAATATCGAATGTAATACATGAGCACATGGTAAAGTTACTGATTCTTATAGTATTTCTGGTCATGGTTAATTAGGGGTTATGTTACATTAATAAATGTAATTCATGAATAATTGCTGTTTCTGAATCGTAATTTTTCTTCGAATAATTTTTATTCACATTCCAAGCAAACCTGAGCAATAATGTAAGAGACCTGAAATAAATGTTTTGTCATTTGATTTTCCATTACATTTGTAGTTTGTAGTGTAATGTAGCATGAGATTTCCTGATATACAAGTACAACATTTTTGGCACCCTTAATGACAATGAGCAAAATCTCTCACACTGGGTATGTTTTGATCTCAAACTTGTGGACGTGCTATATAGTTGTGTGTAGTTTTGTATACAGAATTCCTTTTTTCTGCAGACAGGAAATGAGGAATTATCAAAATTATTGGCAACCCTCCAGTTAATATTATTCAAAGCCTTCCTTGGAGAATACATTGACTGCTCTCTTCAATTTGGACCACAGGTTTTCATTAGAGTTTATATACAATGCCGGCATTGCAATTTTGTGTTCCTACAACAACAACAACAATCATGAAAGATCTGTCTTAACCTCCTGGCAGAGGTAACCAAGTTACAAGAAGTTATGAGATGGTGTGAGAAGAGATTTTGTTAGAGGGAAAGTTAGTAGTTAGTTGTTTCGGTGTATTTAGCCATTGTTTGTGCAAATAATCATGAGTTGTCTGTTTTTTCTATTTTGTGTGATAACACAAAAGGAAAGATTTAGAAAGGCTTAACTCCCCATGCTGAAATGGCTTTGGTAAATTGTCCTACTCTTCAGAATCTAAAATTTGGACCTTCCCCAGATTCAACATAACCCTAAGAATAACCTGGTCTGACTCCAGACCCAATTACTTCCTCAAACTCTGCATGATAGAGCACTAGTAATGATGCATTATACACTTCCAATATTCAAATCAACTTCAATCAAAACCAAATTGACCACAGATTAAGATGGACTGAAGGCACAGAAAATTTAGCTAATGAGGAAGGGGAATTCAACATTAGCTTTTAACTGTCAACACAGAATTCAATCATGCTCCAAAATAAGCACAGCTGACTTGTGATCTGTGAGAAAATGAAGGCCACAAGACAGCTTGACACCGTAATGCCACGGTTCTATTCCTTTGCGTTTATTTCTTTAAAGCCGTTCCCCCAAGGGAGCTGATAGGGCTGTGGATGGTGGAGGTTGGTGTCAGGCACAGCTGCTAATGAGACGCCGTGGAGGCCCAGGTGGCTCAAAGAAGGAGAGAATCCAGTGCTATAGGTCATTTCTGTTTTTTGTTCAGGGTAGGCCTGGGATGAAAGGATTCTCAGGAAAACCAGGAGCAGACGGGCCCCAGGTAAGTTACCAGATTTATACCAGTTCCATATTCATTTTCTTTTTCGGATGATGGTTGTCTTGTGGATGCCCAAAAACGCCTTACTATGCGCTATACTGACAATTTTGATTAGATATTATCTTTTACTAATAGTTCAATATTTAAATAAGTGCACGAAACACTTACTAGGCCGTCTGCTCTAGGGCGAACTTGGAGTAACTGGAAATGTTGGGATGCTTGGTGACAGGGTAAATGTTTTTTTTTCTTTCATAAATATTTGCTTGTTGAAATGTTTTGGCTGCATGTATATATTTAATGAGCTTATGCAGATTTATGATGTTTTCATGTATTATAGGGAACTGAGGGGATTAAAGGGCCTCCTGGTGAGACTGGCCTTCCTGGAGAGAAGGTCAGTAGGTTGTTAATCTCTTGTTTAGAATTCTATCCAAGTAGTTTCGGGTCATCTGTTATTCCTGGAATAATCTGAGGCATCGCTCCACAAAAGTTTCAAGACATGTTTTTGTATTGTCTTGGGATATTGTTTGTATTGTCTCCTTGCACAATGAGCACATCATCAATTACAGTGTTTATTTCTTGTGTTTGTCTTCTTAGGGAGATCGGGGAGAGACTGGTCAGCCAGGGCCACCAGGAGAAAATGGACCGATGGTAAGGAGTAAGTCTGGATCTCGTCTCTGCTCTCAGGGGCATCTCTTTTACTCACCCAGGCGTTCTCATGTATTGTAGTGCAGCAGGGACTTAAGAAACTACTGTAGAAATGATTAGTCATGGGTTCAGTGTGGGAAAATGCTGGGTCAGCTGTTTTACAGTTCACCAACAAGACCATGAGTCATTTCTTCTCTATGACATAAGGAAATCACAGCCATTTCTCTACTCACTGTGAGGAAAAGTGCTTTGGCATTTAATACAAAGTCAAAACCAAGAGGAACTGCAATGCAGAATCCCAAAGGCAAAATTCCGAGCTTGACAAAGTTTGACAACTCTAAATTAAGCTTTTACGGATCAGTAATTATCATGTGGTCCAAAAAACATTGACATGCACTTTTACATTTTACATTTGCACATTTAAAGGTCTATTCAAATGACATGTGTACATTCTACGATCTACATTTTGAGTTGATTGGATAGATTGTGCTTGACTGTGTGGACAAAGTAGCATTTGCAGGTTTTTTTGTTTTGTGTATGCCTAACTAATGAAAAACTGACTAATGAACAACTTCATCTATATTTCTAGGGTACTGTGATGTAATACCTTTGGCCAGAATTCTTTTCTTCATCTGTGTTTGAAAACCTTATCCTTTATTACACAGCAAGGAACATGGAACAGACAGAGCAAAGATTAGAAAGACAGCTAGACTGATAAAGTGTTCACAATATCCATAGTATTAATTGGTGAACTTAATGAAAAGCTCTTAATAAATACATTCAGTTGGCTGGAAACAATTTGCAAAGTGTCATTTAGCCATTGTTATTTAAGTTACTGAAAGGAGCACTGCATTACTGGGTTATGTCAGTATTGTTCTAATGATTGTTATTTTTAGGGACACACAGGAACACCAGGTGATAGAGGACCACCTGGACCAGCAGGAGTACCTGTAAGTACATTATAAGAAATGATTTGTGCTGCAACTCTCTACAAATACAAATAACAAATATTTCCTATGAGTTCAAAACACTCACAAATGATGGGAATATATGATCGCTAGTAGAATTTAGGTGAAAAGATAATCTCATTAAAGAACTAAATGATTTTCACTAACTGTGACCCTGGCATTGCATCCCTCTTATTATCTGTCCCGTCTGCTGCTCCTCTTCCACTGAAAATGTTCCTAAAACAAGCAAGTGACAGTCTGATTTATTCCCTATTGGCCTCTATTGTTGCGGGTCCCATTTCTGACCACTAGGTGTAATATTAATTATGGAGCTAAATGGGGCAGTGAGCTAGCTGCCCCGTGATTAGACATTTTCTGTAAATCAGTGGTCATTCAAAAAATATCGTCATCATGTCATCAGTATCCCTTCAAGTGAACCATGGAAACAGGTTTCCGTAAAGTTCAAGCCTGTTTCTTGTAAAACAAGACACTTTTTGACTGTTTATGCCCAAAAGACTGCAGTGATTTTGACCCTATACAACCTGACTTTGTCATGCTGCAGTATCTCCGGTAACACTGACACCATCTGACCGGTTTAAACAGTAGTATGATTGATAGTCTTTGTAAATCAAACCTCAGACAGCCCTGGAAAAGTCACCCACCCTTCTGCTGTGTTAAGCTTCACTGCTCGAGGTATCCAAAATGTTGACATCACTCTAGCTCTTACAGGAAATGCCTTTCAGAGGCACTCTAGGGAGCCTGAATTGAGAGCAGTGAGTGCAGCACAGACAAGCATAAACATAAATACAAACCTTTGAAGGACAGAGTTTTCACTCCATGGCTTTAATTTGGTCAGGTTATGTCCTGCATGTAAGCACATTAGAAACACGCTCACTGGGTCTGGATACAATGTTTTAAAAGGAGGTCCTCATGTTTGGCTGCATCAATGTGTCATTTATTTTCTCTCTTATTTCCTCTTTTCTTTCTTGCTTCTTCAGGGCCCTCCTGGTTCTAGAGGTCTCAGTGGCACTAGAGGACCCAAAGGCAGAAGGGTAAGAACCAATGTCCAGTTACTAATATTGCAAAAGTCACACACGTTATGCACAAAGAGACATAGAAACATGATTTACAGATATCAAAATAAACAGGAAAATATTTTTAATCAGCCAAGATACACTAAGATTATTTAATTATTGCTGAATGTTTTAATGACAACTGGAGAAGGCTTTCCCTTGATACAGCATGTAGAAGCCATTTATGAAGGCATTGTTTGGGTTTGAGATCCTCCGGCTGAGATTTTCTGTTATCGTTGATTCACTTTATTCCTTAAATTCTAGGAGGCTCTTTTGTTCTTGGCATAGAGTGATCAGGTTAAATCATTTTTGGTACAAACACATCTTATGAATGAATAATCTAGCATCTACCATTGTGGGTCTTGAATTATGGTGTCATTACAGTAGTTCTATTCTCATTGCCACAAAAAGTATTTACTGTATTTTGAACTTATGAATCATCTTTCATTCCATTTGATTCATTATTGGAAATGAGTAGTATGCACTTGGTTTTAATTTGCTTTGAAGATAGAGCATAATACACAGTGTGGGACAAGTCTAGTGCAATAAGTTTTAAAGTCGTTAGCTTTTCACAGTAGTCTCCAGTAATGGTAATGACTGCCATGAAAAAGTCCCATTAAAGAACTCAGCACATTGGAGTTTTATTGCATTAATTGTGGAAAACGTTACTTAGCCATTTTTCAAGCAGGCATGTCTTGCAGATCCATTTATGCACAACTAAAATACATTATCTCCAGATGCAGGGATTCCTTAATAGTGAATCACTTATTATTATCACTGTACATAATAAGATAATAACCAATAAGGATCTGCATAGAATCTAGAGGAGTGTCAGTGAGAGGGAAGGCTAATAAAGGAATTATGGAGGTCTAATTTGATAAGAGCTATAAAGCTGGCGTATATAACATATGGTAGACACTTGGATGTGTGACTTGCTGATGGGTGTAAGCATAATGCACAAGAAGGAAACAGGACTACGCAATGGGAAAGATACTTAAAAAATTCATAGTACCAGATGGTCTAATTGTCTGTTCATGAAATTCATTGCAATTAAATCATCTGATTTATCGTACTCATCTTCGGTAACCAAATTAATTGATAAGGGAAATGGTAACTTATGTCAGAACTAGGCCAGTCCATCAGAGGACATCATGCACACAAACATTCACACATTGGAGCATTCCAATTTGGCCAATCTGCCTACCTGCATGCTTTTGGGCAGTAGGAGGAAACCAGAGAAACAGGAGTTAAGCCTCACCTCCACAGAGAGAACAAGCAAAACTTGGCCCAGGCAGTGGCCCAAGCTTAGGATCAAACCCAGGACCCTGGAGCTGTTACATGGAAGTGCTATGCACTCTGCCACCTTACTGCCCAACATTGTTTATTCATCCATCCATCCATCTATCTGTCTATCTTCAGTAACTGCTTCATCCTGGGCAGAGTTGCAGTAGATCCAGAGCCATTCCTGGAAACACTGGCCAAAAGGCAGGTGAATTCACCCCATATGGGACACCAGTCCATTGCATGCCTGACATCATAGATTTCATTTATATAGGTTCTTTTCCTATAGCACAATATCTTTTGCATTAAGCTCCAGGGTCCCCAATGCTAAGCTTAGGTTGCTGTCTTGTTGGAGTTGGAGTCTAGTTGCCCCATGTCTGCATGGGTTTCTTCTGGGATCTCCAAGTTTCCTTTCACCTCCAAAAAACATGCAAGTTGGTGGACTGGCTATTCTAATTGCTCCTAGTTTGAATGAGTGTGTGAATTTGTGTGCGTATCTTGCTTTGTGGGGAACTGGCATCCCATTCAGAATGTTTTCCTGACCAGTGTAACCCTGACCAGAAAAAAAGCTGTTACTGAAAATGAGTGAGTGAGTGAATGAATGAATGAATGACAAACAGGAATCAGTAATAGAAGAATAGAGGGTGTGGAGAAGTAAATATAAGTTGAAATATAGATAACAAGCAGTAGTGGGCCAAGGACCAAGCCCTGGCTAACACCAGTGTTATGGTAACGCATTTATTCAAACAATTTATACTCAAACTCATCTGTTGATATAAAGTATATGTTTATACCATACCTTCATATGTACACAATATTGGATGTGCTGTAGATTAAACTTCCTTCAGTAGTAGTCTGCACTGCTCCATTTACTTTGACAGCACTTTGATGGCCTGCTGATTTCCAGTCATGGCTCTCATCAGTCAGTGGATTCCCATATTCCAAACAAAGCCAAATCATTAATGTGGCTACTACAAATACACAAATGAATCAGGGAAGCCCTTTAGTGTTCACATGTTATATTCAAAGGAAATGATGCTGAAAGACCACTTTCTCTTCCTGCCAGATACGTGGCTAGATTTTAGTATCTCATCTCTTTCCAAGTGCACTGGTAGGTTTGTTTCCCATAAACTCAGTGCTCAAAGAGAGACTGTCTCAATTTGGCGTAAGTTATTGTATCATATCCATTTTTTCTGCAACCCTACACCTAGCACTAGCTTGTGCAATTTATTTTTCACTTTCAGTAAAATGCACTATAAATTTTTCTACCTTTGGTCTCGGACATTTTCTTAACACATCACTTAACCCATGCAGGGTTTTCACTACTTCACCATTTTTCTTCTATAAAAGTGGCATATTGGGGTGTCACCTGGAAACTCTTACCTTCGTACCTCAATGCACTCTTTCTCAATTCACAGTGAATCCTTGCAGGAAAAAAGTTCTTTTTAATGATTAGTGTACTGAGTGCAAGTGCAAACATTGTGATTGGCCCTCTGAAAGGTCAGAGATCCCTCCAAGTGACATCAGATCACAGAGAACCACAGAACAGAGGCAGCAGTGTGTCGGTCTAAGGAACCCAGTATGGTTCCCAAAAGACATGTGGCGCTTTTAGCAGTGGACCACATGTCTGTTCTTCTGCAGGAACCACTGTGGTCACAGTCATAATAATGTCTCCATTCATCACTCTTTCCACCTTCCAGAGTGAAGCAATCATTGAAAGTCGTAAGAAATCACCCGGCTTCTGTGTTCGTTTCATGACTCTTGTGAATTACTGCAGTGGAAATATAACAGCAACCGTCCGTTGTAGCTAAACTTCCATGATGTCAGCAGCCTAGTGTTTTACCCTTCTTGAAAGTTGCATTCATGCCATATGTGTGTGTTTTGTGCACTTTGACAGTGTACTGAGTTCGAACACAAATCACTCCAGTGGATTGTACACGTATTGTACCTGGTGTGTCTGGGTGTGTTAAACTTTGACACATGGTTGTAACCACACTAAGTATATCTTTAAATAATCACATCCACTAGTTCCAATAAGTCTAGAAATAGTGGCTCACATTCTTGATTCAGTGACCTAAGTAACCCTGCTTCCTCCATGTTTGTATGTGCAGAAAGTGAGCCCTCTGCTGTTCACTTAGTTTTTTGTCCATCATTTCTCTCTCACTTCTTAATCCCACAATGTTCTCTGTAATATCTTTCTCACACAGGGGCCAAGGGGGCCTGAAGGACTACCTGGGGAGAATGGGCCAGTGGGGCACAAGGTAATTTTTTTTTTATTCTAAGCCTTTTAGCATAATATGGATTACAGTATAGGATACCTGTCCTCACTGCTGAACACCACAAGCTAGTTTGACCTGAGGTCTATTAAATCAATAAGCCGCTCAAGGCCATGCGTTACAGAGATTTTGTCTTAGACACAATGCAATATGGAGTGCCTAAAGCCACATGTGATAAAAACCACTGTAACACATGGCCTCAAGTAGCTTATTGCTTTCCAAATGGTGACAAATACGATAAACAATGATTTACAATAAACAATTCTCCTTCCACACAGTGTAATCTGTTAACAACTTGAAAAGTTTGGGCTGTAGTCTAACCGTTTTATTGGTTTAAAACCTGAAGTATTAATACAGAATTCAATTACTGTGATGTGTCACACATGTGTACATATTAGGAAATTTACAATGGCTAGGCCAATCAGATTTTTGTTCCAAAACTGAATCCGTTTTATAAACAGATTCAGTTTTTCGATAATCTGTGTTCAAATCTGTGTCACATTCAAATGTCCAACCTGACAATAACATCTCTGTTAGTTTACATAATTGAAACCTACTGTGAGCTCATGGAGAAATGTCTCCTGTCTCTTCAGGGTCTGGATGGTCCACCAGGGAAATTGGGTTTAACAGGCCAGAAGGTATGATGGCACATTTTTTATTCCTCTTCTGTTTGTTGTGCGGTTTTGCTGCCTCCACATGTGCAGGAAAGTCTATTTGGAACGATCCGATTATGCAGATTGTTCCTTTTTTTTTGTTGGTATTGAAGGGCCTGCCAAGGTTTCGCGGCTTACATTAGCATCTGTTTTGGTATAAATAGAATATTTATACTCTCAGACTCAAGAATAGACAATGAGAGACATTACAGTGTTGAGACAACTTGAGCCCTGAGTTGCATAATAGCAAGCCAGGTAGTCATTTCAATTTGGGCTATAATTCACTGTGTATTGTGTGTTTCTCTTTGGCATGGCATATGGAATCATTGCCTGATTGCTGTGTTCCTGTCTTCAATCAGGGGAAAATTGGTGAACCAGGAGAAGCTGGACCACCAGGATTTCCAGTGAGTAATTGGATGTCTTTGGAGCATGAACGTAGCCATAGAATGATATTAGCTACTAAAATAATGAAATGCTCAGTTTGAGATGTTGATAAATCCATCGACACTTACTATATTTAAAGGGTATCCAAGGACCCTCCGGAATACCAGGAGCAAAGGGAATCCCAGGAATGCCTGTGAGTTTCTTGGGAATTAGTTTGCAGCTTGTTTGCATATAATGATCCACCTAATCAACTGCATCTCTTAACATGCGGAGCTTGAAACAAATCAGTAGCAATAAAGTTAGCAATAAAGATTGCAAATAGATTTTATTAGAAAAATTTGTAATGCTTTGGATTGTTTGGAATTACTGGGAAAAGAGAACAAGCTTGCAGTTTATCTAACTTCTTTTATAATGTAAGTTTTACTAAGCCTGGGAGTGTGTTTGCATTATTTTCTTACTGCTGTGTTAAGAAATAAGAAAGAAATTTCCTAATATGCTGGCTTGTTTACAGGGACCTTCAGGGCCACCAGGAACAGTAGGTCCTTTGGGAGAGATTGGGTTGATGGTAAGATTATACTGAATGCTATATTATTTAAATATTTATACTGCATGTAATTGATCTCCAGTTAATGTACATAACAGGATCCTGAATATTTCACACCCAGTGGAACTCGCTCTACTTCCCTGTTACTTATATTTCAAGAGGTCCATTCATGTCCTTAAATAGTTGCCTCCTTGACATTCTCGTCTTGATTCCAGTGTAAAGTGTCATACAGGACTAGATGCCTCATTAATTTAAAAATGGTGACTCACAAGTTTTTAAGCACATTGTCCTTCTGCTTCCAATTATCTGCTTTGTGCAACAATCGAGTGCGCCAGTGAAGTAGAACACTTTCAGATGGGATTAACTGATGGTTGATACATCTCAGTGTGGCTTCACAGGATGAGCTTTTAAAGCCGTTTCCTGCTCTGTGTGACAGGGCCCATCAGGAAAAGTCGGGGAAGTAGGCTTACCTGGAGAACCTGGCGAGAAGGTGAAACATTTATGCACTTTGCCATTTATACATACTGTCAGTTAGTCATATGGACCTCTTTGGTTGAGTAAATATAGCCCATATAGAGGTTCACTGGTTCTATAATAGAGGTATGAGATATGATCAGAGTAAGTAGTCTTCACACTACCTCTGGATTGCTGATTCTAGATAACTAATTGTAACCCTCAGTAATCCCCAACTACTTCTGCATGCTAAGAATGAAATAATAAAGACACTTTATGGCTATGACAAGGTCACTTTTACACGTTTTCTAGGGAGCTGTTGGGCCACCTGGGAACATCGGTGAACCTGGCTTGATTGGAATAAGAGTAGGTTAATTCAGTGATGATGAAATACTCTTGATGAGCATGTGCACTCTCATTCATGCAGATCAGTAATAATGAATAAGTTTTTCCTTTCAGGGCGAGCATGGACTCAGCGGAGAAGCTGGGCAGAGCGGCCCCGATGGAGCCAAGGTCAGAGAAATCCATTTATCACACCGGCAGTGTTCAAAATTAGCTACACAGTTATTCCTCAGGCTAGCATAGATCAGTTTGATCAGTTTGAATTGTGGTGTTGCGTACAGGGCGAAAAGGGGGACATGGGAGTAGAGGGCAAGCAAGGAGAAAAAGGAGAGATGGGACTGAAAGGAAAGGACGGGCCACCTGGAGATCCTGGCCTAGTTGGCGTCAGGGTGAGTTATTTTTGTGGTGTTCTAATTTGGGTTATCTTATAGGTAGCACAAGTGGTGTGTGTAGGACTACAGGATGTGTTATGACACTACGACATCAGGTGTCTTATTTTTGCTGATGTACTAATTTGTGTTATTTGATTGGTAACACTTTGAGCGGTGTTCTTATGGCTACATGACACTTTTCACAAAAACCTTTCACAAAATCTGTCATAAATCTACGCCAACATTTATAAAGCCTTTTCCCAATAAACAGATGATGGAACTGCAAATCAGGTGACATAAGGCTACCGTAAAGTTGTGACACTGACACTTTTAGTTGACATAGACAAGTCCTATCTTGTCTTATGACACTATGGCATGTTTTGTCAACTTAAGATTTTTTTATTTGCAGACAAAAGGCTGTCTCATGACATTATGATACTTTTCTGGACATAAAGTTGTCTTACAGCACTATGACATTTTTTTGTCAACATAATGACTTATGACACTGACACTTTTGTCAACAAAAGGTAGTCTTATGAAGCTGTGACTCTATTTGGAGACATAAGGTTGTGTTATAGTAGCACTATAAGCAGCAGCTGTCATAAAGACTTTTTAATTTTGTCAGTTTTGGTGACACATTTTTGTTGATGTGATGACATGGACAATCTTTGTCAATATACCATTGCCTTATGACCCTGATACTTTTCTAATGATGCTATGACATACCTTTGTAAAGGGAAGGTTGCCGGGTGCAACAGAAAAGTGTTCGCCCTATCATCCAGAGATCGCGACTTTGAATTGCAATGATGCCACAGCCATCTATAACTAAAAGCTCTAAAGAGCAAAATCAATGCTCAATCAAAATCAATAATCAATGCTTCTCGGAGGAAGCCCCCATGGTGGGTAGTTGTCGTGTGAAATGGGGTGGGTGGGAATTGTCCATGACTAAATTAGGGAGAAAATCTGGAAAAAAATCTCCAAAAAACCATAAGCTTGCCTTTTGATACTATGATACTTTTTGTAGATGTAAGGTTGTCCTATGACACTGACACGTTTTGTCAACATATTGTTGTTATTGTGTTATGGCACTTGGTGATATAACATTGCAAAAGAAGTTTGTGTTATGACATCGTGACACTTTTGAGGACACTTTTTACATAAAGTTGTGCTACTGACAGTTTTTGTCAACATAAGGATGTCTGTATGATGACATGACACTTTTATCACCATAAGGTTGTGTTTATGGCATTATCTGGAGACATGGTTGTGTTTTGACATTGAAACTAGTTGGCGACATGGCTGTTTTTAGGACACCGGCACTTTTTTTTTCTACATAAGGTTGTTCTGTCTTAGGTTGTCCTAATATCACACTTTTTGTTGACATAAGGTTGTTTTATGACACTGACACTTTTTGGCAGCATAAGGCTGTCTTAAGACATTATGACACATCGGTAATGATGTGATGTAAGTTGTCAAGTGAGATTAAAACTTTACACTTTTAAAGGCATCCACTTCCAAATGGTGCCTCTGCACTTGATACTAATAATTAATATGAAAAGCTGCTGTATAACATTGTTAGGTAGTGAAAACTCTCACTGCCTTTAAGTAACGTGTTACCACTATTTTTTTTTATGTCAAATTAAAGGGAAGCATTTTCTTCAGTGAATTCTTCTGGTGTGTAAAATATGTAAATAGTAATGATGCTGAATGTGTGTGATCAGGGTCCTGAAGGCAAACCTGGCAAAATCGGTGAAAGGGGAAAAGCAGGAGATAAGGTAAGATGTTAGCGTTATGATGTTTAATATTTCAGTTCACCATTTCTGCTGTTTGTCTACTTTGAATACAGTATAATGAATTCAGGTTTTGCTTCAGGGTAGCAAAGGTCTCCAGGGTCACCTTGGCGAGACTGGACCAAGTGGTGAGCGGGGTCCCGTGGGTTTCCCTGGACCAAAGGGAAACAGAGGAACCATCGGATTTGTGGTAACGTCACACTTTAGAGGCTGACTTACTTTCAGAAGTCCAGCTTATATTTCTAACTAACTACATTTTGCTGCTATTTGCATTTTTTAGGGTGCACCAGGAAGAATGGGCCTACAAGGAAGTCCAGGCCTGCAGGGATATGAAGTAAGTGTCGTCATACAAGCATAACAATAACTACTCCGTTCATTTTATTAAGTCCTAGGAGACGCATTAGTATGTCTTATATTGTTTTTATTTTACTTTGACTTCAGGGTCACAAGGGACCTCAGGGTCCAATTGGCCCCCCAGGACCAAAAGGCGCAAAGGTAAAATTTCACATATACTGCAGGTGATAGTCATGTTGATGTCTGGTTTAAGCCTAGCCATATGCTGAACACATGAGATCAAATCCAAGCAACTAAAAATAAGATCATTATTGTTGGAATAACAAGCTGACAGATTTTTTTTTTGTTTGTTTACATTATTGCTATATTTTCCACTAGTCACCTTTGGCAAATACTTGAATTAAGCAAAATGATTTTTGGCTCTCTGCAGGGTGAACCAGGAGATGATGGGAAGATTGAAGGCCCTGCTGGTCCTCCAGGTGACATCGTGAGTCAGTCTGCTGGGTTTTAACATGGATGCTCTTGTTGCCGATGTTGTTGTTGTAGAGGGATGCTACTGAGTGCCATTCAGATCATTGTGTGCTTTATTTGGATTCAGGGCCCTGTTGGTCCAAGAGGAGCCAGAGCAGAACCTGGTGACCCTGGCTACCCAGTAAGCAGTACACTCCTCTTTCAAAAGGAGTACTAGAACTGTTACTCAAAATTGTGCTTTAATAGTATGAATATTTTCTGAGAAAATTGTTTTGTTCATTGTCAGGGTCAGCAAGGTATAGATGGCGAAAGGGGCAAACCTGGAGCTACTGGATTGCCTGTAAGCACATGTACATTTGATTAATCATGTCAACAGCAAATTCTTCAGGTTTATTGATAATGGTGGTGGTGTTGTCACAGGGAAACCCTGGTCCAAGAGGCATTCCGGGACCCAAAGGATCCAAAGGCGAGCTAGTAAGGACAGTTCAGCATGGATATATGCATCTGGGTTTTATTTTTTGTTTTTTACTTAAATCATAATTTGTGATATTGTCATACCACTGTCTGTGCTTGGCGGATCACATTTATTAGGTTATGTTAATATTTTTTTTTCTTTATCAGGGCCCAAAAGGCAAAAAGGGTGCTCGAAGTGAAACTGGCAATAGAGGGTCTCCTGTAAGTGTCACTCTGATGCCTGCCATAAAGAAAACGTATAACGGAACAAACTTATTGGTCTTTTTAATATAGAAACAATAGAAAGCTGTGAGTAATCGTGTTTTGTGTATCTCTAGGGAACGTTTGGTCCCCCTGGTCCCAGAGGCGTCATCGGGAGAGAGGGATCTGAGGGAAGTCCTGGCATGGATGGAGCTCCTGGGAAAGATGGGCCTAAAGGAATACCAGTAAGAACGTTTATGCATTCACCATAAGCCATAGATCCATACAAATTTTCGGGTTACCTGATTGTTAACATTTCAACTCCACCTTCTCTTGCATTTTTTGTGTTAGGGTGAGCAGGGAAGTGATGGAG
>JAQQZR010000014.1:6709178-6720224 GCA_030068235.1 Notoglanidium macrostoma | reverse complement strand
TGAGGAAAATCTGACCTTTTGTACAAAGCAGTTAACCTTATCGATATCACAAATAGGGATAATATTCAAGATATTTAATTTTTATTTTATTTGTTTGAAATATTTCAAAGTTCTAAAAACTGTTTATTTCCTAAATAAATCAAATCAAATAATCACAGATTTGCAATATGGATTTTTCAGACCTTCGGATTCCACTGTGACTATTCCATAAGCACTTAAATTGTTTTTTTTTGTTTTGTTTTGATTTTTAAATACCCTCCCCGACAGGGTTTTAGACTGACGGTACTGATACTTCCTGACCTAGTGAACCAGAATGAAGAAGTATTTATTGATAGAAGCTTCAAAGCACTTCTGTAAGTCGCTTTGGGCAAAGACAGCTGCCTAATGCCATAACTGTAAACACACCGTTTCCTTACTTGGTTCAGTCCATTGAAATAATTTGTGGGGTCCACAAGTTGATGCTCTATGATTTAAACTTTCTCCTGCTCTAGGCTAGAACGGAATCCTTAAAACCTGTGCAGCATAAACAAATATACCAAATGTCATCATGTCACTGATTTAATAATCTAGGCTTAATTTTTTTAATTCTTAACATTCCACAAAATTGTCTCATTTGCCAGCAATTACTGGCAATTCTAGGTCACTAGAAAGATGCTTAAAGCCTTCAGGAATTTGTCAGAGGGTGGCAATATTGATTAATGACATAAAACTGTACTGCAATTACTAGGCACCTCAGACAAGCTACACTAAATCTTCCCCTTAGACTGAGTGCTTATCCTTCGCTTTTCTAAACATAGACACAAATTCTACCAGAGTGTCTTTTGGGAATCTCAAGTCCGAGGCTGGTGTGCTGCTACTGTTCTTTATGGCCAAATTTAAATGTATAACTAGTAGATATGACTAAAAAAAAACATATCATACCTAAACTGATAACATGAGCAACATGGACGCTTGTAAGGCTGATTTCTGAGATATCTAGAACGCTCTGGTTGGAAGAGTAACCCCTAATTCCAACACACTATAAACTGCCTGCAGGCTTTTCATGCCTACAAAGATACTTAAATAATCTACTTATCTACTGTACTATCTGAAGTATCCATTTCTGCAGATTTAAATTTAGTGCCTCTTGATGACAAAAAAGTGGTGTACAGAAATGGAACGACAAAACAGGAAAGAAAATGGGGGGAAATTGTTGTGCTAATGCTCTATGGACTATTCAAACAAAAGGCCTACCGTGTGGTGGAGGCACCACTGGACCATAACCATATGGAGTAAAGCCTGCAAATAAATGGACATGCGCGCACACGCGCACACACACACACACACACACACAAAATACATGTCTGGTGGTCTAGAAAAACTATAATAAAGCACATTAGTGAAAAGGCTATGATAATACATACCTGGGGTAAAGTATGCAGGAGCTGGAGGAAAAATAGGAAGTAGTGGCCTGGGCACTGTAGCACTCCTCTTCGCTCTGGGAAGCCCATTTACAGCAGATGAGCTCACCTAAAAGAGCATGAGAAAAGATACACAATGCTGCAACATAATATCAATACACCCTAAAAGGTTGGGAGATGTACATGCCTGAACTTACTTTGGTATATGGCCTCTTCCTCTTATTGGTGTTTGCATTGTGTGCTGAAAAGAGCCTTTCTATTGCTGCCAAGGCTGCGTTTGCTTTTGCCACCCTTTTATTAGGCCCACATCCTCTGAACCTCAGTCCATCTACTTCTACCTGATATATAGCAATAAAATAGAAGATACAAAAGCCCAGCACGACTGACTGTGTGTATATATATATATATATATATATATATATATATACAGTGTGTTTTATATATATAAAACACCTGAAAAGATGGACAAGTCAGGACACAAACCTCTTTGAGTTATGAGTAAATCAAATCCCATGCAGACCAATTACAAGCTGTGTATGTGTCTTATAGTGGAAGGTCAGAGCAACAAGAGCACAACACCCTTGGTTCATCTCTACAAGATTTTACTCTGACACAATATTCAGTGATGTTTACGCTGATTATATTACCAGACCTGCCAACCTTTACAGATTTTGCATAGGAGGTCTACAATTTAACAATGGAGTAGGCTAGTACGTGTTATCACTCATAAATGCATTAAAAAGTGCAAGTCTTTTGCTCCTGAGAGGTCAAAGAATCAACATTAATCTTAAATGTTTTTGTGAAAATGTTCTTAAGTCTTGAATATTAACTGACATCACCTGGAAGCCCTGATACTGTCATCCATCTCACATTGTCTTGAGTGGACTCATGTAGCTAATAGTAGTTAACTATGTACAGTTGTTGTCAGAAGAGTACATACGGTCATCATGGACAAGCATGTTATGGCAATGCTGGGATTTCAATGATTACTTTGAACTGTTCTTTTTCTGGGGAAGAATGATAGTAGAACATACACCTTTAATAGAAAAAAAACAAGAGTGTACAAGTTTTAATTTATTTGGAGTTTTCTGAAATCAACACAGGGTCAAAATTATACATCATAGATTATTAATTAAGTGGTGCTGAAACCTCCAAAATGTTTTTTTAACTTGCCAAGGCCAAGGCCTCTTATCTTCCAGTTAGTTGTCATGTTTGACTACAGCTGGTTGCTTCTTTGGGCACAACATAAAAAGGGTTTGTTTGACAAGCACAAGTTAATAAGAGGTGAAGTTAAACTTGGCCAAGGTATGAAAGACGATCATAACGGTCATCCTCAGCTAGAAATTGGTTCAGGAACAACCCAGGACCCATCAAGGCACAGGATTGCCATGAAGTGGAAGCTGCTGGAACACTGTCTACAGTCAATCTAGTTTTACATCACCATGGACTGAGAGAAAGAAGCCTCTGCTCCAAAATCAACACCTTCAGGCTTGACTAAAGTTTGCAGCTGAACACATGGACAAAGAAAAAGTATTCTGGATGAAAGTTTTACGGTCAGATGAGACAAAGATTGACTTTGACTCAGGGCTGTGCCAGGAAACACAGACATTTATTTGAACTCCACCAATTCTGCCAAGAAGAGTGAGCAAATATCTAACTAGAACACTGCCAGAAGCTTGTTGATGGCTACCAAAAGCATCTGGTCAAGGTAAAACTTGTTAAGGAACATTTAGCCAAATGTTAGGTGTGCTGGGGAAAAATAAATAAATAAATAAAATTATATTATATACATACATACATACACACACGCGTCCATGATGACATTTTGTAAACTGTATATTTATTAGGGATGCCACAGAATGATTGATGGATAAACAATTTGACCAGCAAACAGTTCTAGACTCCACAGCTGAAAATATCATTATGGTCTGTGGTAGCTCAGTGGTTAAGATATTGGACTAGTGATTGGAAGATTGTGAGTTCAAATCCCAGCACTGCCAAGCTGCCCTTGAGCAAGGCCCTTAACCTTCACTGCTCCCTTGTATAAAATAAGATGCATGTAAGTTGCTCTGGATAAGGGCGTCTGCCAAATGACATAAATGTAAATGTAAATCATAACTCCCTCCTCTCCTCAAACCTGAAATACAAATTTTCATTTTGTTTATCAGTTACATCAGTTAGATTAAGTTGTATATCATGAATCGCAAATCACAAGAGGTTTGCAATGTTTACAATGACACGATTTTCAAAATGACATGAATGGCCGAATTTATCAGCATTAATATTATTATTATCATGATTATCATTTTGAAATTTCATGCATGGGGAATATATTTCCTTTTTTGTTTTTTGTTTTTTGCATTAACTGAGTATATTCAGAGGAAAAACGTAGTCCAAAACATTTAAGTCATGCGAAGTCACAATGCATCCAAGTCATATAGCAGTCACACAGCATACTAGTGGACACAGATTTTAGTGTAATAAATATGGCCAAAAAACATTTACTTTGATCTACAAATATAACATCAGAACCTTCCCTAAAATTGTATGCTTCAATGTGCTGGCACCGTACTTATGGATACATTTTGTAGAGAAGTACGAGTGAATATTGCTGCCACCTCAATAATGAAGCGTTGTTGTTGGTTCTCTCCATTTTCAGTGATGAGGTTATATGAGAGGCCTCTCCTTTTCTCATTTAGCTCCATTACTGGATTCTTGCCTCTGGCTGTAAGAACGGGGCCCTGAACCTTAACCTGAAACCAGAACAAACCTCATAACACTCATGATGTACTACAAACAGCTAACACCACTGTCTCAGTATGTTTGAGCTCTGTTCACAAAGCACACTACAATGTCATGAGATATGTTCAGTTCAAGAGTTGAAAGTTCAGGACAATATTAAATGGGTAGTTTGATAAAGATATTTATCTGAGTATTATTGACTGAATTATACAGTACATTCTTGCGCCACATGACACCACTGATTTGGACATAACCATTCCGAACTGTATAAATTGATCCAACTGTGCTGCCTAATGGAAAGTAAATTGTCAGTATACACATTAGCATTAACAGTATCTCGTTTTACCTTGGCCGATGAAGAACCATGTGTGGATGTATTGCTTGAGCTTTTGGAGAGAGATTCCACTTTTCCCTTACAATCTGATTTGCCATCAGATGTTAATAAGCCTGCACCAGTACCTGAGACTAAAGAACATTGCACAACTGTTAAGGAAGTCTTATATGGACAACTTAACCCATACTCTTTAAAAGGTTTAGAAAATAAGTTCAGAACAAAACGTTACTATGCATACAAATCTTCTTGCTTTTAGGTTCGTCCGCAGTTTCATCTTCGTGGAGTCTTTTCTGAGAGGTCCCTGCTGGACAGCAAATCCATTTCAAAACACATCTACAAAGAATATGTTAAAGATATTTTACTAAACTTGCCAAAGCACCAACCTTCTCCATCCAGTAATTTTGGTTCCACCGCTGGTTTAGCTGTAGGAAGAGGATCCACCTCTAGGAACCTGTGAATCTTTCCGAAAGCTAGAAGCCTTAGCGCGTGCTAAAATGTATAGAACATTCAGTTATTTATTCAATTTTTCCTCATGACATCATTGTCCAAATGAGGGAGTTTTAACCTGTGCAGTGTAGGTAAGTTGTTCAGCCTGAGTCTGAGTTATAGCTGACAAAGTGTCTACCTGTTCTTTTTCACATGGATCATGTAGTCCAGGTCCACCTGAAGGGAGAAGAAGCTGAAATATGTAGTTATGATTCCTATTCATGAAATTAATGATATACTTCCCCCTGATAATGACTAGCAAGCAGCTTCAAGGTACTTACCTGGCAGGAAGATGCCTGAGGAAATACATTCCAAGACCCGTCTCAGAGTCTCACTCGGTCCCAGTGGCCGGTAACTTGTGGCAAAGGCTTTTTCACATATCAGCTCAACTGGCTGGATAGACACAATATGTAGAGTTAATCATTAAAAAAGCCAATATAATAATTTTATAAGAAGAGGAACTATGCAGATCCTAATACTGAACCCTGAGGTTTCTCACAACAAATACCTTGCATATTGTCATTTAAATCTATTTACATTTCATATTGTGTTCATCACCTGCATCTTCAAAATATCAAGGGCATATTAATGTCACTGAATCAACGGTCACCCAACTCACCCATCCTTTAAGAGGCGCCCAGATTGCCCTTGTGTTGCATACATCCCTGAGGATCCGCAGAACTATTAGACAAGCTCTCCTCCCACTTACTCGGACCTGAGGATGTCAGATCACACCTCAGTCAAAATAAATAATTTTATATATAAATATGGAACAAAAGCAAAAGATGTCATGCAATTCAGAAGCATAAAGCAAGGAGGAAAGGTGAGTGCCGGAATAAAGGTAAAGAGTGTTTCAGTCAGTTTGGGTCATTCAGAGGTGGAATGAAAGTTGTCTGATTTTGAGCCTGAAAGGACAGTGTTGGATTTTCCATATCAAATTGATTCAAAGCAATGAATTGATTCTTTGTATTTATCCATGTCAAAAGGCTATAACAACCAAATAGTGCAAACTGATGGCCAACCTGGAACCATTTGGCATGGCGCAGAGAGGCCAGAGCAAGCAGGCATCTCTGCTGGTCCAGCAGATCAGACGGATCTTTCACTTTTGTGTTTTCCACTGGTGAGAAGAACAGAACAGGACACACAACAGATTCGCCATGAGCTTTTCTGTCAGGATGCACTGGCAGAAAAGTGCAATACTACAGTTAGGATCCCACTGATCTGACTGAGTTAAAACATGATGGAGAGTAGTTATTCCATGCAAAAAAAATATTAGGTGTCAGATTTCGTCATTTTTGCCAAGTCAAGGTGCAGATCAGAGGCTTGAGCAGTGAGCAGACCAAATGTGTTACAATAGGCAAGAACTAAAAATACTAGCATGAGGTATTAGACTAGAAGACACAATCACCATGAAGTTTGTCAAAGAGCCACATTTCTGTTGAGGTGATGTAGGTACAGCAATTTGATTCTTCTCATTTGTGTTGTGGAAATTGTATATGCATGCTAGTATTTTTTTGTCACATTTGGTCATGTTCATGTCATCCCAGGAAACTGTCCTGAGAGAACAGATATTCTGACAAAGCCCAACTGTGGGAGCTCGTTATTATAAGCTGTAATAGTGGCGACAATACAATGCTAGTCCATATCACTAGTGCTCTCGTGAAATAAAAAGGATCTGTGCCATATTCCCTGTGCAATAAGAAGGGGGAAAAAAAATATCAATGGAGTAAATCCTTCTGAAGAATTTGTTAAGAGTCAATACCATGGTGCAATAAGAGGGTGAAAGGAGGGAAAAAACGAGGAAAGAAGGAAGCCTGGATCCTAGGGCTCCCCGACAACAACACACCAGCTGCTGCGTCAAAAGAAACAAGAATCCGGTAGCACCAGGCACGACGCCAGGACAACGTGGATGTCGAGTTGACTCATCAAGAAGCTACATCAGCCTTCCTTTGTGAATCAATACGTAAAACTGCATAACAAATTGATCACTGAATGATGGTTTCTGTGGGCTGTACTGTATCTGATCCTTTTTATCAAGGCTGCTTTAAGTTACATGGACGCAGTGGCTGTTACCTTGGTCTTTCTCCAGCTCCTGGCTTTTCATCTGCATAGAAGTAAGGATGACCCTCAGAGGCAGATCAGGTCTGCTGCTTTTGAACACTACAATAGCTGCCTCTGGAATGCAGGGCTGCACTGTGTACTGATCCTCTGACAGTTTCTGCAAAGGAGGAGAGAACAGACACGGCTACATATAGCGCTTAAAGCAGGTGCCCAATACAAAGTCTGCTTCTTAAGAAACACATTTGTTTATACTGACCAAGTGTACCTACAGTGGGAAGTTAATAGAAGTAAGCTCTGTTTGCCAAAAACTGACAGCATTATCTAAAGTGACATATAAAGCTAAGACGCATAATAGTGATGTCGTTTAATCAAGCCCATTATAAATGGACTGTTTTGCAATTAGACTCATTTTCTGCAGCTTAACTATGTCCACTGGAGAGTAGCTGCTAGCTAATTACATTCCTGAAGCAAGTTGCATCATTGAAGCATTTCAGGCAGGTTGGTTATTTTGAGAAAGGGCAATATACCAGCAGCAGTTTCAGTCCCATTCTAACGGAAACAAAAGCTTTGCAGAGGTCTCAGTGGGAATGCTCTAAATAAAACTAGCAAACCTTCATCTGCAGTGGCAGGTTGGTGCAGATTGTGAGAAGCAGATTTTTAGTAGGTTTTTCTCGACACAGCAAAACCAGCTCTAAATCCATCAGACCCTTGATGAGGAGTCCTTTAGCCACAGATCCAACACGCATGACACCAACCAGTGGCCCTCCACACCTAAACAAAAATGACTGACACAATAAAAGAACTCGAAGCCACCCACTCAGTTGGTGAATGCTAAAAAGAAACCTATGCAGTGATTGATATAAATATATGTGAAGTGATGAGAAATCTTGAGGAACTAACTTTGGATTGGGTTCTGCAGCTTCAGTAGATATAAGAGCACTGGCCTTGGTGGAATCGATTAGCCAGTCAGAGACATACTTCAGTCCTCCCTCAACTGCTGACACCAGAGACTGGACAGCTTGCAGTTCTTCAGCTGATGGGTACACGGCTGTGTGTTTGGCCATCACATAAAGATCATCATTGGCCAAAGATTCAGGAGAGCACTAGATGATGCATACAATCAATGTGACATAATGATAAATTAGCAGCATTATAAATAAACGCGAGCACACCCACAAAAAAACAAATAAAGAAGGTCAGGGTAACTTACATCAGAGCTCTCCTCCATTATGGATTAGGCAATGTTGATCAGTGTAGTATAAGATAGGCCACAGTCTTCATTTATCAACCGTTTTCATCAACATCAAACCTCCCTTGTGTGTTTCTGATACTGCTAGAGAATTGCAAGAGCAATCTAAGGATAATGTGCAAATCTGTATATGCAGGTCAATATTTTTAGGAAAAGAATGGCACATGAGTGTTATGCAAGATCAACAGGCCAAGTTGTTTGAAGTGGTAGACCATCTTTGCCAAATGATGAGCGCTCGTACAAAAGAAACAATTACTGTTGATAATGCTACACTGTAGACATGACAGTAACTAGCTATGAGCAGGCAATTTCAGAAGGTGTTGTTTTTTTGTTAATATATACCATGTTTTATGGTAACGATCACGCATTGGGTAGAAAAAAGTTGCCACTCATCTGGTTTAGTTAAGATGTAGACAGTAGAAAAGTTTAAATGCACACTTTCCAGTACAGAACATCTTTTTGCTAGAATAGATTGTTTATTACATTACATACATTTATACATTTATTCAATGAAAACAGTAAGTTTCCGTACGGAAGCCGAGAATCGCCGTACTTTTAAATGCAATTTTCTTGTGATTAGTTAATTTATTTATCATTCATTCATTCATTCATTATAGACAGACTGAATGAATGTGAAATCATGTTCCCCAGAAGGTTGGTTTTATTTTGAAATCAGTTCTTACCTTTTATTTAAAAAAAATAATAATTATAATTTTGGTACGTTATTCAAGTGCACGGTATCGTCTTTAAATGCTAACACTTTCTCTGTGATGAAGACACCAGCGCCACCTACTGGACACTTAAACCAGCAAGTTGCACTCGTCCTGTGTACTTAAATGAAAATGGACCACACTTGGTGAACATTTCGCATTCAGGTCTGTGATTAAAGAATGAATGAAATAATAAATAAATAAATAAAAGTATGAATAGCTAAATAGTAAATACTTTTTTTCTCGTTCTCGGCTTCCGTATTTTGATGTAAATACACAAAATAATCTCAGTTCTATCGTTTATAAAAAATAGACATTTTACTAAAGGTTAAATCTTGTTCTTTACATTTTATTATGATTATATTCTTTGTATTATTGAGTTATGTAGTATGTATTCGGCATTTGTTTTCCATGTGGACTTATCCAGGTTACGACTATGATGGCAGTTATTTTGAAGAAAATCACAACTGTAAAGCAAACGGAAATTCAGAAATGTCCTAATCAAAAGTATTCTGATAAGGAATAAGGAAGTTGGAAAATAAAGAAAGATTTGAGCAGCTTGAGATGTGTTTTGGCAGCTTGTCGTACCAAGCTGGATATTATGAAGAAGGGTAGCTATTATTACAAAACGTAAACATTTAGCGAAAACCTGAGGCAAGGTGAGGTCAAATTAAAGTGTCACGAGGACGCTTGTGCGCTTCCGTACAAGGGTCGCATTTCCTCGAGCCTGTTGTTGTTTATACATGCATGAGTCGTACAGCCTATTCATTAAAAAAAAAAGTTTAGGTCACATCTTGATGATTTTTGATGCTTTTCATTTTGCCCCAGCAGCTCTTCTTTTCTTATCTAGTTAAATGCACACCTTAGCTTAGCAGAGCAAAAGCAAGAACCTGGCGATTGCGCAAACGTGCATATTTTAACCTGCCCAAGTTTAACCGCAAACAGTAGCGTTTAGCAATACATGGATGAAATGCTGCAGCGTTGACTCACTGACTCACAGCGTTGCCACCATCAGGAGTTGACAACTCGACTTACAAACCGCCAACAAACTACAGCAGTGTGAGGTGCATTCCTCTGATCCTTAGCTCTGATAAACGCTTACCTGCTGCTAGAACCAACCGTGCACAACACAAAATGCCTTCTCTTTGTGTGCGGTACTTGCTGTCGGTGTGGGTAATGTAATAAAGATCCTCGGCTACATGCTGATGATGGCAGGCTGGTGCAGCAGGCTGTGTGTCTCTGTGTGTGTGTGTGTGTGTGTGTGTGTGTGAGGATAAGATGAGCTGTATGTGCGCGCGGGTGGGCGACGATACCGCAGTCGCAGCGCGTGCACTCACACAGCAGCACAAGTTTCACGTGTCGCAGCTTGGTGTAATACGAGTCCAACTAGTGCAAAGCACTCAAATAAATGACTCAAGTTTGGTGATAGCAATACAGTTTTTCCTAATTTTTCATACAATGCCTTCCACGATCAAGACCACCCCCCTCCCATCACGCTGTAGTGCAAATCAGATCAGAGTAAACAGAAACTGGTCTCTCAGTTTCCACACAAAAAAGCTGATAAAAACGGATAAGTCTAATGGCCTACTGAATATAGCTCTGCTCATGCATTTTTAATCCCTTTCCCGGTGGTGAGACATCCAGTGAGGATTGATTTCACTTCAAGACCAAGTGGAGGAGAGCATAAAGTCAGAATTGTAAGAAAAAAAAGGTCCAGAATAGGGCTCAAACCATGCCTTCTGATAGTGGTGATTATTTTTCTGGGATTTTTTTGGTCAATTTTTTATCACCATCTCAATGACAATCTGAAACAGGACAAGCTGATAAAACCCTTAAGATCTCCCTTGCACTATTCAAAAGCAAATCTAAAATCACGGTGGTGCGGTGGTCAGCACTGTCGCCTCATAGCAAGAAGGTCCTGGGTTTGATCCCGGTGTCACCCTAGCTACCTTTCTTTGTGGAGTTTGCATGTTCTCCCCGTGCATGTGTGGGTTTCCTCCGGGTGCTCCGGTTTTCCTCCCACAGTCCAAAGACATGCAGATTAGGTCAACTGGCTACTCTAAA
>JAQQZR010000014.1:6683694-6693990 GCA_030068235.1 Notoglanidium macrostoma | reverse complement strand
TCATCCACCACATAATTTTAAAACACATTAAAACCCATTCATAAGCAATGCATGAATCTTTTACAATGCTATGCTGTAGGATTTATGTAAATTTATATCAAATTACATGAAAAGAAATGGTCTGTGTAGTCTGTAACTTTGTCTTTGTATAACATGAAAGAGATTAGGCCCAAAAATACTCGTAAAAACATACTAGGTAAAGACAAAATAATACTTCATAAATCCTCTAATGCTCACTAGTTTTGATATAAGCTTTTCATAAATCATCCAGCATTGCATTATAAAGGTTTATGCAATTCTTTTGGCTTATGGCTGTGTTATGAAGGCCCAGTGCAGTATTCTAGGAAATGGATATTAAGGGTAAAGAAATATGGCTTTGATTTGTAAAATTCTGGGTTCATATTTGCACATGTTAGACTGTTTACCAGTTTTATTTGTTATAAAACAGGTTGCTCGCATACTGGATTTATCCGGTGAGAGTACAAGAGGGATGGCTGTGAGCTCGGGAACGGAGCTGCTCACACTGCCCCATGGCCACCATCTCCGACAAGACCTGCTGGAAAGGTCAATTAACACACTCAGTACTAAGAAGCGTCTTGCCCCTGACACAAGCTTAGCACTTTAAAATACCTTCAGCTGAACATTAACAGGATTGAATAAATGCTTTTCCTTCCTCAGGTTCTATACCATGTCCATCATGCTGGCTATGGTGCTGTTGGGTTGCACGGGCAGTGTGGAGGAAAGAGGCTCCCTACTGCACAGGATTATCTCACTGGCGTCTGAGCTGAAGACTAACATGGGCAACATGTTTGGCTTTGCTGCAGTTATGAGAGTCTTAGAACTGCCACAGGTAGAGATAAAGCAGTATCAAAGATAAATGCTTTAGTGAATAGGCAATAAATGTAACACATCCATTCCATATCTAGATTGTTCGGTTGGACGAGACGTGGATGGCATTAAGGCAAAAACACACAGAAAGTGCAGTTCTGTTTGAGAAAACCTTGAGGCCCTCTTTGAAGAGAATGAATGATGGAAAAGGTATTCTCAAACTCTTTAATGTATAAGAAAAAAATACTGAAATTCATAAAATTAGCTTTGTCTCCAACTCTCTGCAATCTTTCTCTGTTTAACCCTTATTTTCTGTTTACTGTGTTCATAAAAAGAAGGGTTCTTGAAGTGTTCTTTGGCATTCTAACCTTCGAAAAAGGGTTTGTGGTTTGGAATCCTTTCTGACATGAAACCACTCTGTTGTGGGGTTCTACATCGAACAACCGAAGGACAACCAAACAACCCTTAAAAGTTCTAGATTTGGCTTTTTAAAGGGTGTATTTATCAACGGTTGTCCTATTGTCTCATTGCATCGTTTCTGATTTGCAATGCAAATGTAAACTTCATTTAAAGATTCTAATTTGTGTTCCTCATGCCTTCTCTTCCATGATATGCAATACATTCAATACAAACAGTACTGATGGAAACAGGGCATTGTGTGAGTGTTGTATGTTTATGGCATCATTCTTCTATTTTTACCACTCAGTCCACTTATTTCGACTTGTATTTTACCCTCATGACAAAAGAAGCTGCAAATACTCTCTAATCTCTGTTACATATAACACCAGAATTAAGTCAAACACAAAGTTTTGTAGTGGAAAAGCTATTTAGAAGTCATTTAGTCATTTAATATTGTTCCACTTGTAATGATATTTCAAAATGTATCTTTTGGACCAAAACAGAACAATAGGGTTAACACATTTAAGGGTTAACACATTTAACAGAAGGGTTAACTCACTCACCCTCCCTTCATATTTTCTTTCAAGAGCTCTGTGACCCATCAGAGATGACTGTCCCTCATGTGCTCCCTCTGCTGCTCCTGCTTGAGAAGAGCGCTGTGATTCTTGAAGCGTCTGAGTCCTGGGAGAGTCTCGAATCTGGAATGGACTGTGTGCTGTGTCATTTAAATTCTGCTCGTACCATTGCATGCCATGGAGAGACCTACTGTTCTAATGCCAAGGCAAAACTACAGGGTAAGGAGAACCTCAGTCCATGTATATCATTAAAGCATGCAGTAATATTTGTTAAGAAATCCCACATGTGATTGTGATTGTCACCAGAAATGTATGAAAGGTTCAATGCATTTATTTTTTGTTTGCTACACATTTTTATAATGTATGAATGTGCTAAATATGTAACTAAAGACAGCTTCTTACCTACAGGTTTCCATGAGCAGCCAGACGTACTAGAAGTTTTTCTGACTGAGTTCCAGATGCGTCTGCTGTGGGGGAGCCGAGGAGCGGAGGCGAGCAGGGAGGAGCGCTATGAGAAATTTGACAAAGTGCTAACAGCTCTGTCCAACAGACTGGAACCTTCTCAGCAGGCAGAATGATCCACATTGTACATATCTCACTCTGAAATGTGTATATTCTTCTTCTGGGTTTTTATTTTTATTTTTATAAATGCCACGGGTTTACATAGAGTAGAACAATGCAACTCTTTATGGCAAAATAACATTTCAAATTCTTCAAACTTTTCTATGAGTTTGTAAATAATGTAGATAAAAATACTATTCGGATTTGTATTTCAAAGTATGATTAACATTATTTTGGTTTACTTCCATTAAATAATCAGTCATTTCTTTATAAATTGCTTTTTAAATTATGTTTATATTGTCATAACCTATATATGCCTTTATACTGATTGTTTTATGTCACAACATTTTTTTCTCAGATTAAACTGGTTCAGTTGGGCATCCTTGTATTGTTTCATTTAATTAAATTTTATGCTTGACTTCTTGACTGAAGTCTCTTATTTTGAGTTTACAATTGTAAACTCTTCATATTTATTCTCATTTCTATGTAGGGCTGACATGGACACGTTAGGCAAGGCAGGGTGTATCCGGACAGGTCACCAGGCTATAATGAGGATAACACAGAGAGACAGACAACCATTCACAGTCACACCTATGGGGAATTTAGAGTAGACAGTTAGTATAATCCGAATATCTTTGGACTGTGGGAGGAAACAAGAGCACCTGGAAGAAACCCATGTAGGCACATGGAGAACATGCAAATGTCACACAGAGAGGTTCAAACGCAGAATCTGCTTGCTGTGAGGCAACAGTGCTAACCACTGCACCATGTGCCACTCTGAGGTTACACTATTAAAATTAAATTTAAAGTACACAATACACCATATGCTCATTTCAGGTTTTAGCAACATAAACGATATTGAGACAGACACACAAAACCACCATATGCTCAGGGGTACTCATCATGGCATGTGTTAGTATTAATGAAAAATTATATAGGGTCTAAAAAGACCCTTTTGTTTCAGATTTGCAAATACAAGGGTTTTTTTTTTTTTTAACACATTTTAAAATGTGGTATAAATATGATGTGTGCAATATAAACATTATCTTTAAGAATGTTATTATTATTATATGAATATCATCATACAGATCTGTCTCTCTGATAATAACATGGGTAAAAGGAGCGAGTCTAGAGAATGAAATCATACTGATTATTGAATAATTTTAATTCATAAGCCGGACAAGGTTTATTTATCTAATTCTGTATCAGATTAAAAGCACACGGTTTTCAGGCTCAGACACTTTAATTGACTTCTTATCTTAGACTTTGTAACTGACTGCCAACGTGTAGCGTGTTCACGACCACAGAGAAATGGAATTAGTTATGACAGAAATTTTTATTTGTTATATAATTTTAATTTAATGTATTCCTTTTTTAAGTAAAAATGAAGCTTTGTAATTTATACAGTTTGAGAAACCTGGACGGACGCCCCTAGCGGCTAAATTAAATAAATCCCCCGTCCCCTCACTCGCCATGGATTTGTGGTGTAACGTAGTTATAATGCTATTTACCGTATTGTTGATGTATTATATATCCATAAGTGATTGTTTGGAGATGAAAACGATATATTGCACCATTGCTGACAGCTGTGATTGCGACTTTAGACCAAACATACAAGGTAAGTACAATGAATTAACAGTAAATCTTTGGCTTGTTAAAGCTAGCTAGCATGCTAACTTAGCTGACCCTGAGTAAAGTATCAGTTTAGTTTGCTTTCTGCTAGCGAGCTAATGACTCTTGCTTGTTTTACGCTGTAAAGTAATGTAACCGTTATTTTTTAAGCCTCCAAAAGTTATAACCCTTCTGTGTGCACTGATATATAGGTTTTCACGTTGCTAGCTATGTTGCTAGCTACAAAATTGTAACTCATTTATTATTAGTAGCTAGCTGGCTAATAAATGAAGCATCAAGTAAACAGCAAGCTGGCGGTTTTGTGTCTTAATTGTGTTCGTGCTTGTCCAGTTGACCTAATACTTAACAAGGAGTACACTGTAGACAAACACAAAGCAAAACTGAAACCTGTCTAAGATGAATGAGCTTTTTTATTCATGCTAACAAACTTATTGCACCAGTAAAAAAAAGTTATCGGACACCCTCATAACTAAACTTTGAAATATGCACAATAATATTCTGACTTTTTACTTGTGCCATAGTGTTTTCTATTCCTGAACTTTCCACTGATGGAGCACATTAGGTTCAAGCTGTTTATAGAGCTACTTGTTTTTGAGTTATTAAGGTTTTTTTAATTAAATCCATTCACTTCCGGTCAAGCAACCAAGCAATTCTATGTATTCTGATCCTGGAGTCTATCCCAGGAACACTGGGCACGAGGCCAGAATACACCATACACACTCACAGACAAACCTAGGTCAATTTAGTGATAGCCAGTCCATATATGTGTGTGCTTTTGGAATTGGAATTGACAGACAGTAACCAAAGTTCAGTATAGAACTGGGAACCTTGCAATGCACTACTTGACTATGCTTGACAGACCCGTGGATGTCCCTAAACCCCACATTAGGTGCTTTCGCACCAAACATTTCTAGGGACTCATTGAGAGGAAATACCTTTTTTTTCTGTTTGCATTCGTACTGCCAGTAGGAACTCTGAAGTGACAAGCTGAGAGCTGTTGTTTACATGGCAACATTTAACATGGATTTTTAAAAAGGTGGTTGCTGGTACTACATTGACCAGTCAACGTACACTCGCGTCACTCATGGTTCCTCTATGAGCGTCCTCAGTTCCTGCAGTGTAGACAGACAAAAAAAGGAGGCGCTTCCTCTGACAGTTCTAAGAACTTTGAAAATGTTCCTCTGGTCCAAAAGCACATATTGCGAATCACTGTACTAGCATTATGTATCTATATGCTTCTGCCCAGGAAGACTAAATAATCCACCTATTGCTGTTTATTTCCTTCACACAGGCTTGGAGTGGGATCTTTATAAAAATCTGTATGGCCAGCATCTGGTGCAGGACATCGTGTCCGAGTCAGTGGTGAGCTTCGTGCAGAATCAGAGTCCAGACAGGCCGCTGGTTCTTTCCTTCCATGGAGCATCAGGCACTGGAAAGAGCATGGTGAGCTCCATGCTGGGCCGTCACTTGTACGGCACCGCCATGGGCAGCCCTTACATCCATCAGTACGTCCCCACACTGCACTTTCCGCTCGCTGACCGTGCGAAGCGATACAGGGTATTGTATATTTATTCCTTTTAGGTCATTTTTCATGTGTATATTTTGTCAGGTAAAGATGACTCGAAACTATTCTTAATGAAATGGAGCCTTACTAAAAATGATTATCCCAACACAAAACTTTATGGGCTCGATATTATATTTATGCACATTTACAGTATATTCTAGATAGGACGTTCAAGTCTTCTTGACCCATAGATATTAAGTGGTTTTTTATATATGAAACAAAACGTTGGTTTTATTCTGCATTTCATTGTAACCAGAAGTTTAATATTTCAGATCCAGTACTTACAATCTAAATCATTTCTAGTGCTTCAGCTAGAAATTGTGGAT
Organism: Notoglanidium macrostoma; assembly: GCA_030068235.1. Taxonomy (NCBI): domain Eukaryota; kingdom Metazoa; phylum Chordata; class Actinopteri; order Siluriformes; family Auchenoglanididae; genus Notoglanidium; species Notoglanidium macrostoma. Next base: position 6,688,105 of record JAQQZR010000014.1, on the reverse strand, counting down.
GCTGGCAAGTAGATAATGTATGTAGGATATTGTGGAATTTGATAAGCGTCGTAAGCAGCCTTGCATTTATTGCTGCAATATTACAGTATTTTGCATTTTCATTTCTTTCAAACCCTTTATTCTCTACCAAGTGCTGAATATATATTCACACATTAATGCAACACCTTTTTCCCATTGCAATTATTGCGTAGCGTTAAAAAGGAATTAGTAGGCTGGTAGTCTATGACATCAAGTGTTTTTACATCAGCAAGCTTGACCAAGGCGGACCTTGTCCGATTTGTTGACTGGGAACACTGACTTATGTGACCACTCAGTTACACATTTTCTGGCATGAGGTCATCTTATTCTCAGATGCTGAGTAAAATGTAATAGAGCAGTAATTACTTTTCATCTGTCTCTTAACTAAAATGTAAAATTTTTCCTCTCTTGAGTTACTTTCTTGTTTGGACTGTGGAAGACTATGGACTGCTAAATGCTTTCATTTTATTGGGCAATATGATGTGTAACATTCTTGGCAATACGGCTCTCATGTTTAACCACACCTACTACAGACTGCAGAAATTATGGCATGTTTGATGTGAAAAAACACTAAGTGTAAATGAGGGTATATCATAGACAGACTACATGTAAATAAGGGACTAGAGCATACATGCTCAATATTCAATCAGTTTATCTTCAGTTTATCAGTAAGACTTCCCCACATATATATGCATAATGTTTCACTGATGAAGACAAAGCAACCAGATATCTACTGACTGTATAATATGAATGAGTAACAACTTAAGTCGTGTTTACAAGGACTTTCTGGTATATTTAAAGAGAACAACATGTTTATGAATGCAATTAGGCATAAATAAGGTTTACAGATAACGTGATCTGATGTTGCTTTACATTTCATTTAAAATCTAGACCCACGAAACACCTACAAGAAATCAGCAACGTATACTAATGCATTTAATAAGGCTAAAACGTTCTTGTGAGCCTAGTTTTACTCTTAAGCTTATTGCTGGTGAAGCTTTTATGTTTTCAATGAAATTGCCTCTTTTGTTACATGTTTGTTTTTGCTGTTGTATGCAGTCAGATTTGAAGCACTGGGTACAGGGGAACCTCACAGCCTGTGCTCGCTCTGTCTTCATCTTCGATGAGATGGAGAAGATGCCTCCTGGAGTGATTGATGTTCTGGAACCGTTCCTCGGGCCTTCGCATGTTGTTTTCCAGACCAACTACCGCAAGGCCATCTATATTTTTATTACGTACGGCTTACCGAGTGCCTCAGTGTCACATCTTGTTGCAAAGATAAGCATAAGCAGAGAAAGTAGTCGAGAAATATAAGTAATTAGATTTTTTTGTTGGCTTCTCTTGTTGTCGTTGTTGCGGTCTTGAACAGATTTTACTTTAGCATTATTGTGGAACCTGGTTTTCCGATACGATATTACTTTGCTCTGTCTAGTACGGCGGGTCAGGAGGTCATTAACCAGATGACCCTGGAGAACCGACAAGAAGGACGAGACAGGGAGGAAATTCAGGCAGGAGAACTGGAGGAGGCTATTGCAGACGCAGTATACAACAATAAAAGAAGTAAGTGTGCAACATGATACGATCCAGACCAGTTCTTTATTTTAGGTTTTTAAATGAATGAACGGAACACAGTTATATATGCAATATATATTGTCATGGAAAACACTAAGCAAATTATAGCACTTTCTGGAATCATTACTCAAGATTATAATGTTCAGACAAGATGGAATATTATGTTTTATGCATTTTTTTCTTTCAAATTCCATATACGACAAGGCGAGAATACGCCATGTGAAAATTAATTCAGCTATGCTGCTGCTTTTGCTACGTTTATAGTCTGGAACCCTTGGAAAGTTTTTTTGCTGTGTGTAACATTACAAATGGAGAATTAAGTCACTGTTTAATTTGTCATTGATTTGATTAGAAAGGTTATTACATTATTATGAAAAATCTATGCAACTTGCTAGCTAACATCATTGTGCTTTGTTAATATATATTCATTAATTCTTTCACTCCCACTCTAGGTGAGGTAATATTAAAAGTACAGATACATAAGGGCACTATTTATGCAAGATGGGACTCATAGGAAGAAAGTCCTGTGAAACTATATATTTTTTTTTAATGAGTGGGAACACTAAAGTATCTTAATACAGCCTGAGAAACAGAATGCCAATTCTTGAGAATGAGATAAAGTTTGTCTGGATCATTTTACTGAGCTTCTGAATGGACTTCGTTCCTCAGGTGGATTCTACCAATCGAAAATAATCTCTGCAAAGAGAATAACCCACTTTGTGCCCTTTCTGCCCTTGTGTCGACGACACGTGGAGCGCTGTGCCCAGCGGGAACTGTGCCAGCGTGGCGAGTGCCAGCGCAGAGACGTGTCAGCGGCAGTAGGGGGCGCCATGTACTACACACCACAGGATGGGCAGTACTTCTCAAGCACTGGCTGCAAGCTGGTACCTGCTAAAGTCAATCTCTTCCTGTGAGCCATGGGAGTGATACGAGTGGACATAACAGGAACATCAGACCAGCTGGTGTTCATCTGTGCCAGTGCGCAGGAGCAGGTTTTGCTTCTGTAAGGATGCTGGTTCTGCATGAACAGGTCCTAAAATCAGAAGTACAGCTCTAAAGACAAGCTCACAGATAAGTTTACAGTAGCTAATAAAATGCTGCCTATCGGGATCACTCAGTACATCAAGACGCAGGTAACGGACCTTGCTCACGAAGATTGCCTCCATGAAACAGGAAGTATTTTCACAGCTGCTCTGTGTGTCCCAAACACACAGCGGTTATGCTGCTGATCATTGTAAGGGAACAGATGTACGGAGCTGCAGCCAGCTGACTGGACAGATTTGTTCATTTAAAAAGGGGTGACTTTGTCTAATTGCAAGATTTTTTTTAGCTGACTCTGGATAACCTTTTAAGTGTTATTTATAAATCAGAACTATTGGTGATTAATTAGTGATGATATAGAAGGAACATTGAACCAGACCAAAGTTTGGACACACCTATTATCAATCATTTATTTATTATTTTATTACTTTTGCCTCATTTTAAAATACTAGAAAATTATACAGTCACCAAAAATGTGTTTAGGTTTTACATGTTAAGTGCTTTTGTGTTTGTGGGTGACATGTCCAGTCCATGTACTTAAAAATCTAATTAAAAAATTATACACAGCCATTAATAGTGTGTAGCTACTTTATAAATATCCTTCAACCATATGGCTACAGAAGCGTAAACGTCTGGTACAGAATGTGTCGAATGAAGTACTGTATTTTACGGTCTTTTACAATAAGTGCAATTATTCTTTTGTACTGCTTATAAGTGAGATGGACTTTTGTGAATGTCATATTAAAGTAATGATTACTGGAATGTTCATTTCTCAATGCATTTTTATATTGTGAACCATTGAGATAATGATAAGAAAGTTCTTTTTTTTTTTTTTTAGGCTAAACAGTCTGAGTGTAGTCTGAAAGCAGGGTTCGTGATCAGATGAGCTTCTGTGTCAGCGTGAAAGCTGTGATAGATCAGAAGTATTTCTTTGATAGGAATGTAAACAACGTACCAATTTAGTTTCTCAGTGCAAGGTTTCATTCAAAGCATTTGAGAGGCTTTAAAAGTTCTTATTGGGACTTGTAATTAAAATGAAGTATTTTTATTCCTTAAATGTGTTGATAATACAAGTTCCTTGAACAATTTCAATAAATTCAGTTTTTGTCATGGGCAGAACTGGCAAAAGCCATCAAAATCATCATGTATGTTCACTTGCTGCCATATAATTTATGATGATGATATAACTCTATCAGGTCTATCATGTGTTATTTATTTGAGCTGATTTCATTGGAGTTAATGTGGAGAATGAAATACTGTAATGTGCTTGAAACATTAAAAACTTGAAAATCGCTTTAGTCTACTGTTTGATTTCTTCAATCTTCAATCAGAAACAGTTTCCCTTCATCCCACTGTCTGTTCTGAGTGTGTGATTTTACTTGTCCTTCACATCTGCCATGATTTAAACCCTTCAATGAGTGGGTCATTTAAGATGTGCTCCAAAATACATAGTATGTACAGTGAGGGGAAATAAGTATTCAGACACTTTTGATTTTGGTATTTAATATATGTTCTTTCTGTGCATATATCCACTTTACATTATAAGGTTAGTTTAATTTACTTTGTCTTTTATAAATGACAACAGGGGCTATTTGCCCATTTTTGCAGTATTTCTATCTAAATCTTGATTTATATTTAGGAAGCCCATAAGTTAATATATACACTACCAATCAAAAGTTAGGACACGCCTTCTAATTCAATTATTTCTTTATTTTTATGACTTTAAAAGAGACTGGATAATGATGGATTGTTGTTTCTCTTTACTTAGTTGAGCGGTTGT
>JAQQZR010000014.1:6672202-6683594 GCA_030068235.1 Notoglanidium macrostoma | reverse complement strand
AATGTTGTACAATGTAGAAAGCAAAAAAAATAAAGAAAAACCTATGAAAAAGAGTAGGTGTGTCCAAACTTTTGACTTGTAGTATGTATATATATATAATGTGTGTGTGTGTGTGTGTGTGCGTGTGTGTGTTTTCCATGATCAAATTTGTTTTTACACATTCTTTCTATGAAAAGCAATTCTGATTTTCATATATACAGGGTATCTTTCAAATCTAGATCCATGGGCATTTTTCTTCATACGAAATTCAAGAGCAAATCATCTCTGCCTGTAACAACATCAGTTCTGATAGATGTTCAGCGTTCTTGTATTCTGTGTATAAACAAGTGTCACAAAGTCTCAGGCCGTCTATTTGAGCATTTTTGTAACATCTGTACTGAAATAAATAATTGCCTATGGATCCAGAATTTTAGGACATACTTTATAAGTGTAAAGTCAAAAGATGTGTGTAAATCTGAAACAGATATACAGTATGCACTGGAAGTGCAACAATAAACAAAAACATAAGTATAGGAATACTTCTTCCCCTCACTGTACATTACACCAATTACAGATCTGTTCTCTTATTACAAAGATCATGATTTGTGTAGTTGTAGAAAACAATACAAATAAGGTTGGTTTAAACGTGGGTTTTAAAATATGACTCCTCGGATGAACAGAAAAGTCCTGGATCCTATAACCTTAAGGTTCTTCATTAATATCATGAAAGTTTTCGTCACTAAGGGAAGAGCTCTGCAAAATCCCCCAATTTCCCAGCTGCTGCAGGAAATTAGTGGTTTCTTAACAGGAAATGAAGAGGTGTGCGATGTTGTGTGGTGGTGGTCTTATGAGCTGGATATTCAGGCTGACTTAAAGCTTTTTATAGAAGGACCTATACAAAGGTTTCTTAGGAGAGGATAAAGTTCTTACAAGTTAGCTTTTCTCTCCATTACACCTGCATACAAAAGCCTAGCATAATACCCACTCTGACAACTTCATCAGTCCTCATCTTTATGTACAGGGAGGAAGACCGCAGTGAAGCACCTCACTCTGAATGCCCTTTCACCTCAGGGTAGCGTTTAAGGAAGGATTTTAGAATGTTGCAGTGTCTTAACAAAAAAAGATGACTGGGATAATTCCACAATGACCCCTGTCTACTTGGTTTGACCCTCATGCCCCCGTTCACACGCTCTCCAGGACGGCTGTCCTCCCCTGGCCTCTGGCCCGTCCATTCACACACCTCTCCCTTCCATCCCAAATCAGGTTTAAAAAGGCACCTCACCACCTCCCCCCAACAACAATGGCCCACAGCTTTCCCCTCAACATCTGTGAGTTCCCCTCTGTCTCCTCATTTTCTCCCTAACCGCTCCATTATTAGGTCCCTTTCACTTGTAAATGTGGCTGGTCACAGCGCTGATGGTGCTTTCATATGCGTGGCCGGGGTCAGGGGAGAGCCAGTGGCCGGCCAAGGGGTGGGACAGGGGCTGGAGGAGGCTCTGTGTGGCCCAGGGACGAGGGAGCATCGCCACAAAGAGGGAAATCCTTTTGAGGTGCAGTCATTCGGGACGGTTGGCAAAGGCAACTTTTGCTTCCTTCAGCTCAGAGCTGTGCAAAAGTGTGTTCAAACATTGCAAGACAACCACTGACATCCATTTCCTCTCATCTAGGACTCTGCTACAGTGTACTGGACACTTTCTCTTTCCTTTTTTCCTGACAATCCAGAAGTGATCATTAAGCACCATTGTAAAGGCCAGTATTAATTTAGTCTCACATTGAAATGTTTACACTGTATCTATCCTTTGTGTGATCATTGGGGGATTGTATGCCATTTCGTTTCCATTCTCAACACAACAATGGGTGGTCTTGGTGGCAGTGCAGTCTCCAGGACAACAGGTGAACAAAGGGTGACGGGAGGAGGGAATGCTGGGAGAGAGCTGGAGGACGCAGTCAGGATGCCCTTGGCCTCTATGTGGTCAGTAGGGGATATGGGCCTCTCAAGGACATGGGAGAAAACGACTGTCAAAACAGGTCCTTCTTCCTATAGCCCAAAATGATTGATAAGCTTCCGCCCCTGAGGGAATCCCCGTCAAAAAAAAAAGCTTTGACATTGTCACATTTCTCTCTCTCCAGATGATATATTGCCTCAATTGCTTTCAGGAGAAGACGCAATGATAAGAGTATCCACTGGCACAGCAGTAGGGCAGTGCTGCTTCTCATTTCAGCTCACTGGCTCTTTGCATAGAATGAGGTCGTAAACCTTTCAAATCAGCACTGCTAGTGCTGAGGAATAACATCTGTGAGGGGGTTCATTCTTGTTAATGTTGTTTATTAGCTTGCAACAGAATAGCTTTAGGACAAGTGAATGCTAAATTAAAGAATAGTGGTATGTACTATAATTGTTATATTACATTGTATATTGCAATTAATGAAATAGAGTAATTTTATATAATAAAATTACTGTCTGGAGTGTATCAGGAGTATATGCAGATGCAAGGTTTATGGTGCCTTGTGTAAAAAATATTACTATACAATATTTATTTTCCAAAGTTTTATTATACTTATATTACAATTAGAATTGCATCTATGTTTGTTTTCAAAATTCATATTAAATTTGTATTCCTGGAACTATGTGTATGCTTTCTAGATGATCCTAAACTATGTTCAAGATGAGGTGTTTAATATTAAATGAAAAAATATCATTTTAAATTTAACTGTTTTTATTTTACTGACTTAGTGTTTACTATTGGTGTAGCTTTTTAATCATTTATTATTACACTTAGCCTAAAAATGCACACTGATGATATACTGAGGGTGTCCAACTTCAGTGCAGAAGGGTATAGGCCTACAGAGACTTGTGTTTCCCCTCTTCTAATACATCACATTCAGCCAATGACAGTTTTAGGAATTAGCTGAATCAGGTGTGTTAAATGAGGTACAATGAATGAACTGCAGTGCTCCACTGGTTCTACAGGACCAGAGCTTCACACTATAGTGTGCCTAGTCTATACTGAACTATATATAAAGGTAGGAACCAATGCAGTGTGGAACTGTAGCATAAATTTTAGACGGGCGAAAAGAAAGTGGGACACAGGAAGCAGAGCCGGGGCGTATACAGCTCTGTATCCTATGTGTGTGGGGGTTTTTTGTGCTAATTTTGTCTCAGGGTCATTTTCATTTGATGGTGTTGACTTTTATATTTAATGGGATGTACAATTAATTTATAAATAATGAGTATGAATTAAATGCTAATAAGGCTAATTATACAAAGCTATTATCAGTCTTATTGCACCTCTGTTCAAGAGGAAGGCAATGTCTCTATAGGCTACATCTGCATAAACTGTAATTTTATATTGCACCCCATTACACAATTAAAATTGGGAGCTAAAATTCCATAAGCATTATTACAAGTAATATGTAGCATCTCACAATAATTCGGAATAATTATGCATTTGATTTTTAAAAAATGGGGAAAAAAACACTTTGAGGTAATTGCCCATCTCTGAAAATGTAGTCAATATATGAAGGATAATGGTGAATAATCTATTTTCTGAATATTGATAGTCTTGATTCTTTCAGTCTTGATTTATCCTATTTTTTCCCCTAATAGTTTATCTCTCTAATTGACACAGAAAATCTCATTATAATACACTCAATAATTAAATACAAACCTTCACATTCACTACAGTTCAATATAAAGTATTGGATTTATTTTTGTGTGTGTGTTTGTTTGTTTGCTTTTGTTTATTTACTTGCTTGTTTGTTTGTTTACATTCATGATCAGCAAACTATTTTTAAAATGAACCAATAACCCAATGAATAAATAAGATATTTGCATATTTTCAAATTATGCTTCATTTTACATTATCTGATTTATAGCCTAGGGAAAATCGCATTAATGAAAAATACTGTGGCACGTCATATATATATATATATATACACAGACCAATGAACCCATTTTATTATGAATTTTATTATTTAATATTTTCTTTACATAAGCGATTTTTTTTTTTTTTTTTTTATAATTTCCTGCTATGCCTTAAACCAAATGATCTGATAAACGTGTGTAGGCCTAATCTGCTTTAATCTGATTGTATTCGCACGCCTATTTCAGTCTACTTAGATACTCTCTCTTTATTCATTGTCAAAGTTGACGTAATTATTAAATCGCTCCCAATAAAACCCACATGTTTTTGAGATGCAATGCGACAGTTTTATAAATATAAAATAATATACACATATATTAGGACAGAATTCGCAGACGTGAGAAGTGAGAGTTACATAAAGAGTTTATTTATACAATAGTGTGGAAAAAATTGTTGGGTCTTTTTGGGCTATAAGCAGCAAAAATTCATATTAAATTGACAGTATTTTAGAGTATCATTTATGGCATGAGAATAACTAAATAATAAATAGAAATCTATTCAAATCCGCGTGAAGACGTTTTGTTTAATATAAAGCCATAGCTGCACGATCTAAATGTAAAGTGGTGCAAAACATTTTAATTTTCATTTTAAGAATTGTCTTTAACTTTTATGTACATTAACGTCTTTAGTCTGGCTTTAATAAACGCTCTAAAAACATTTTATAGTTTTGCAAGCATTTTCAGATGGTTCGTCACAGCCATTTTTACATCCGGAACAGCGGTTTGGACGGGCTTTTTTTGCACTTGAGTAAAAGGCGAGGCGGAAAAACAGTGAGGAATGATGAAGCTGATGTAAACAGTAAATTTCAGATGAAGATTGTGCAGTTTGTGCAGAAGACGCAGAAATGTGAACCAGCAGCAACAGATGTCCATGCACAATTCTCGATTTACAACTCGACAGTCACAAGAATTGCGTTTGGACAATCAGTAGCTCAGGCTCATAGAAACACACAGGCAGCATACATAAACAAGCATTTACAAGTATAGATTAGCCTTTTAGGAAGATTCCTTGACACAACAAGTAAACCAGGCCTGTAGAGACACTATCTGCAATATTTAGTAATAGGATATTTTTGGTTGTTCATTCATGACAAAATGTTACATGTACTTGTATTATTATTATTATTAATATTATTATTATTATTCGTTAACCAAAATCCTGCTGAAATAACTGACACCATAAATGACTTTTCCTTAAAGCACTGGTTTCAAAATAATATTTACAACATAACATAAAATATTATTTATGCACTATAGGATTTTTACACAAATCTTAATCCAATTCTAACTTATTATTTCCTGTAGAAGAATATAGGATATCATTACAAAATCATAAAAAAAAAAAAAAAAAAAAAAAAAAAAAAAAAGATTTTCACTCTACATTTGCAATTTGGTGATTTTACTAATTCGTTTTCGTTGAAAAAAAAAAATGCATTTCATTCTCGACGACCCATTTAGGCTTATTCTTTACGAAATATGAGTACAGTGGATAAAAGGGTGACAGTAACAGCCTAAGTATCAAAATTCTGTGTTGAACATCCCATGTGTTGGTGGTGCAGCGTCGCGAGCCGTTAGCCGTTAGCATAGCACCGGGGAGCCGTTCGCCATTTCTGCACCTGTTAAAGATGCTCAGTCTCTCTGTCAGCAGAGCAAAGCCCTGTTTCCCCGGTTTTCCAGCACGCGCCCGAAATTCCTTCAGGCGTCGAAAGCAGATCCTTATCATTCAGCCTCCTTGAGTCCAGGGGACAGGGCGGAGGAAAAGAAGCAAAAAAAAAAAAAAAAAAGTTCTTCAGCGCATTCCAGGTAAAAATGCGTTCGTGCTGCTCGGTCTGGAAGTGAAACAGCAGAGAGTTATCCCAGACTGAAGGAGCTCCGTTGCACGAGGCGAGCTATAAAGCAACAGGAGAAAGCAGCGCGAGTGGATCCGTTTCAAAGGACGCCAAAGAGACTTCCGACGTTGACGCCGAGCGCGCGCGCGAGCGCTCGCGAGAGAGAGAGAGAGAGAGAGAGAGGCGCTGGTGCTCGCATGGTACGAGCTTTCAATGACACCACGGCGCCCATTAAAATGGCCATTGTGCGGAAGAAGGGCTGAAGCTGCTCTGTTTCATTGAGAGCCGCAGCTGCCCCTTAAAGCCACAGAGCAATTACAATCCAGCACTCTGTACACTGTACACTCCGTGCCAATTACGCATTGTGCAGCGCGGTGACGTTTGCCTCTCGTTCTGCGCCCCGTACAAAAGGATTACCTGACACTCCACCACAAAGCGGGCTGTTCATTAACAACTGGTAAATGGACTGTTTTTACAGGCACGCATTAACGCCTTTTAAATGGCAGTGTAATTTGTAAAGCACTCAGGGTTAAAGCGTGCTTCAGGCCAAGCTCATCATATCATCAGTATTTTGTGTGGGTGTGTGTTTGTGTGTGTGGTTTTCTTTCTTTTTTCCAAGACCCGTCCCAAATTTTTCTCCTCTGATTTATTTATTTATTTATTTATTTATTATTATTATTATTTTTTTTTTACAAAAATCATCACACACACATGCGTTAAATAGCTAATATCTTTCCAGAATCATTCGACAGCACCATAATTTCATAAGTCTTAGGCTTTATTATTTATTATATATTGTCATTCCTCTAATCTCAGACAGATGTGGTGTCGAATGCAGGCTATTCTCCCAGAATCACTATGCTACATTTAACATGAGACAAGAGACAAGAAGAGAACTGACACATAATAAATACAAAGAATAGTCTATACAATAACAAATAATTAATAGAGTAAACAAGCATTAAGTACAGTCAATACAGTATAGAAGAATTGACACTACAAAAACTCTATTTCACAGTAATAATGTAAACACGATAATCTTGAGCAGCAGTAGAATATGTAAAGTGACTTGTGCTTATGGATTTGGTAATTATTAGCCTATGCCTCTCTTGTCAATTATATAACAGTAGGATTTAGTTTATATAGCTTATATGTTTTATTTGTTTTAACCTAAATTTGTTCCACTCTATGATTTTTTCCTTTCTAACATGAAACTATATTTGCTTGTCGTGTTTACGCCATTGAATTGTTGATAAAAAGGAAACATTTACTTTTTTGGTACATTTGCTACAACCCCCTACATAAATGTGTTACACTGATTAGGTTCTGGTCATTTTGACCTGAGAATAGACAGAAATATCAATAAACATGAGCTGCTTTTATAAAAAATCTAATGAATATGTGAATTCTCTATGTTCCATTAACTCTATAGGTTTTATTTGCACTCATACCTGATTACAGACAGTCTGGTAGGTTTTTTTGTTTGTTTGTTTGTTTTTTGGAAGGGGGGAAATGGGTCTTTACCATTATCCAAAAATATATATGCATTCAAGGTTAGTCATTTCAAATATAATTTTCTGTCTCAGCTGCACAAAAATCAAACATAACACAAAGGTTAATCAAATACGTATAATAGGATAAGTCCATACCTAAAATTTTCCATGTTGTCTGTAAAACAGATCACTTTTGGTTTATCCCTTTAGCGGGACTCTGAAAGGTTCTAAGTAAAACTGTTAACCGTCTAAAGAACCTCAGAGGAAGCCTTTTGCAAGGGTAAGTTCATTTAAGATTAGAGTATTGAGATCTGTGAGGTTTTGACATCCACTAATAAAAAAGGTTCTTTAGTTGGCTCTCTGACTAGAAGAGTGTTTCCCAAGACTGCCCCTATAGTAAACACAAGTAGGAAACTTTAACTAACCCAAGAACTTGTGCATACTTCAGCAACTTGTCAAAGAGAACAAAGAATAATTTAAAAAGAATTACTTTGTACTAGGCTTAAGTTATCATTATAATTGAATAATTATTATAACCAAATAATTATATAATTTTAATTGAATAATGATCTATTGAATAATTAGTATACTGTGAAGTTGCAACTGAAAATCAAAGAATTTGTTTCATTTTGTATATGTGCAAAAGTCTTTAGCTAAACTGTTGAGACCCCCAGTGAGCCACGCCAGACTCTCTACTGAATAAATTAGTAGTTTTCTATTAGCCTAGTGTCCAGCCGGCCCATGACCTCTGACCTCCTGGGGAAGGATTGGTGCGAGTATGATTGATCTGACCAACGCTGCCACTCAGTGAAGCTGGGAAAAGGGTGTGAAAAAGAAACGCTCAAAAGAGTGTGTTTTTTCAAGACTCTGAAATGAGAATGCAAGATATCTATCATAAGTATTAGAATTGAGCGTGGTTTTCCTTCCACTATTGTCTCTTTTAGTGAAGGAAGAGCTTTAGATGTCTGATCCTGAGTTTAATTTAGATTTACTGCTAGACTTGATGGTTTGGAAGCTTACACATTTTATCATGTGTTTAAAAAAAAACCAAGCTTGAATTATAGTATCACTTTGTGTGAGTGCATTTTATTAAAGATTTGGGTTACAACACACTTGGCACTAGAAGAGCTGTGTGAATATATAAAAGCAGTTATCTACAGCTGTGAAGAAATAAAGATGTTTAAAGCTATAGAATACAAACATTTCTCTTATTGTCCCGCTGTGAAAACCTTTAGAGGTTCCACAACCAATGGAGAGTTTCAAGTTTAACCATTTTATCCAAAACAAAACAAAACAAAACAAAACAAAACAAAACAAAACAAAACAAAACAAAACAAAACAAAACAAAACAAAACAACAATCTAACTCTACCAAGAATTGCTTAATAACCTATGAAGGATACTTTTTCCCCCTTAAGAGTGAAGTATGGATTAATGACTGGTGGATTACTCATATTTTGCTGCTGCAACAAATGTGAACAGAAACATAATAAATGAGTCTGGACAAAGGAATTAACCGTGCTTCTAGTCTAGGATTTATCCATGTTCTTTATGATGGAAGTTTGAATAGTTAAGGGTTTTATATCCCTAAATTAAGAATTCCCTCTAAAAGGGAAACACTGTTTTAGGGTTCTTAAAAAAAGGTCACCTCTATCCAGTGTAGAGGTGGTGAAGACAGCAAATGTTGGACTCAAATCTCCATGTGGCTATACAGTGCAGTTTGTCTGAGTTATAGCCAGGGACTCTGGAAGCTGTTTGAGAAGAGCGTACAGATGAGGAGGTGAGAGAGCTGGACAGACTCAAAGACTAAATCACTGCTGCATCACTATCAGCAGGGCGTCAAACAGCATTGTGAGAGAGTTTCAGCTAGTCAGCTCAGTATTATAAAATAACATATCGGATGCCACTGAGGATCACATGTTCATTATAAAGATTATGCAAGTTCAGGTCAGTGTGGATTTTTCTTTAAAGTCTGGTTTTCTTTATTAACTACTATGTGACATTCAGACCTGGAAAACTGAAAAACGCCAGAGAAACTGTATATAAAAGCAAAGGCTCTTTATACGTTTTACGAACTTGTGTTACATTGGCTTAAATGTTTTGAATAGATACCAAAGCTATTGCTGTTATTCAAATAGCCAGTTTTCTGCTGGCAGGTGATAGTGAATCCATACTGAACACATAAATGAGCCATAAAACCACTTATCTGCATGGCCATCCAGGCCAAAAACACCGTATGTTGTTCCTGCTGTTACTTCATGATACTTCTCTATAGGCCTACTGGTCCCCTTATACACACTCATACATCTTCTGTACAAGATGTCCATGTGTTCCCTCAAACACAAACCACTGAGTAAAAAGTTGCATTTAAAATGTATAAAACCTCCATTTTATAATTTTTCTATAAAGCCAGAAATGAAAAATGAAATGTTTATGTCTCAACAAGACAAGAATCTAATCAAAAACCAAAACCAGATTATGCTGGTTACTTACCTCTCCCAGTACCAGCAGCAAAGATGTCACCTTAAGCAACAATGTGACCAGATTATGAACGATCTCTTCTTCTCATCTTGCTGAGTAGTTGAGGAAGTGGAGGATACCAAAGAGCAGGTTGCAGTTGTAAAGGCAAATGATACAAATGATTTAAACAATATGACCAAATGTTTGTGGACACCTACACCCATATGTGCTTTTTGAAATTCCCATTCCTGATTTACTTCCTTTTGCTGTTTTAATAAGCTCCACTCTTCTAGGAAGGCTTTCCACTAGATTCTGGAGTGTGGCTGTGGGGATTTGTGTTCATTCAGCTAAAAGAGCATTAATGAGATCAGGCACTGATGTTGGGTGAGGAGGTCTGGGGTGCAGTCAGTGTTCCAGTTCATCCTAAAGGTGGAGTGAAGGTCAGGGCTCTGTGCGGGCCACTTGAGTTCTTTCACCCCAAGCTTGTCTTTATGGACCTCGCTTTGTGCACAGTGGTATTGTTATACTGCAACACATTCGGGGATTTTAGTTCCAGTGAAGGGAAATTGTAATGCTACAATATACAATCACATTACAAACAATTCTGTGGTGTCTACACCAGTTATTCATGCACATATAGTGTATTTATCGACACATTTAGAAACATAGGTTTTGTTCATCTTCTTTTTCATTTTCTCCTCAGGCACAGATTCCCAACCCTAGTCCTGGAATATCTGGGTCCTGTCAATTTTAGTGTTTTCTCTACTCCTACTACAAATGACTCAACTAACCAGATAATTCACAGCTGTTCCTGAGTTGAACTGGATGTGTTAGAACAGGGAAAACACATAAATGTGCAGGACAAATGGGTTTCCAGGACCAGGGTTGGGAAACCGTGCTCTAAGGGAATGCAAACTTTCACACACAACTGTTTTAAGTGTGCAAACTTCTGCCATTAACCTTTAAGCCTATCAACCTATCAACCTCATGGCACACTCTTTGCTTGCCCGTTTGGGGAAACCATTAAAGGTTCTATGTAGAACCCTACAGAATGTTTCCCAAACAGAAAGGATTCCAGTGAGAACCCTTTTACAACACTATGATCCCAAAAATATATAAAGAAGCTTGAATCGTTCTTTATTTCCCCGACTGCTTTGGTATTAAGCGTGTTGTTCCTGAGTACTACAATTTACTCCAAATCTCACATTTAGACATGTTCTTTGCTATACAGCTATCCCTTACTTGTTTCAGATGGTAGAAATGGTGTCTTGCAGCACTCGTCACTGCTGGTTCACTGTCAGTTCCTTTATCAGCTCTATGCTTAGATTGTATTCGGTCTCATTTACTTACTTTGGATAAAGTGACTGCCAAATAAATAACGTCATTGTAAAATACACTACTATGGACAAACCTGAAAATCCAGCAGACTACAGCGTAACACATAGACGTCAAACATACATGCTGAAAGCAGTCTGATAAAGGTTCCAATCTGGGCTCTAAATAAAAATCAGCATTAAAAATGACAATAATTCAAAGACTTGAATCTCGGGGTGAGATAAATATAGACAAACAAAGCCAAGGCCACAGACTCAGCTACTGATAAAATGTGCTAATAATATAGAATTCGGCAGCACGGTGGTCAGCACTGTCGCCTCACAGCAAGAAGGTCCTGGGTTCGATCCCCGGATCACCCAGGGTGCCTTTCTGTGT
>JAQQZR010000014.1:6638333-6648378 GCA_030068235.1 Notoglanidium macrostoma | reverse complement strand
AACTGTAGAACTATATATTGTGTGTATGTGTGTGGAGGTATATATATATATATATATATATATATATATATATATATATATATGCACACACACACGAAATCATTGTGTGTGTGTATGTCTAAGAGAGATTGAGTGACTCACTCTAACAGATACATACATACATACATATATATTGCCTTAAAATTTACAAATTTTACAAATTGCCTTAAAATCATTTTGAAATTTTTTGCTTTCCCCTGTGGTAAGCCCAGCTTGACTAAAGTACCATTTTTAGCAGTCGTAAAGCAGTGCCCTGGAGATGTTAATACATCACACTTTATTATGTAAATTCTGAATACTTTAACAGTATTAACCAGTTCGAGTGCTATTTTGAATTCCATCACACACACACAAAATGAACTGACCAATATCCATGACATCCACTTCCACTGGCTCAGAAAAGGTGTTGCCATAGCTATTGGAGGCCATGACTGTGATATTATAAATGATCCATATGGATGTGTGAGCTTTGTCAAAGTAGCATGAGTTGTTCCCTTCACTGTGGTAGTCTGGACATTCAAAGACCTTTTCAGATCTACAAAATCAAACAGATTAATATTCAAATAAGAGTAAATAGTATTTTATTTTAAATGTTAGGTGACAAGATGCATATTTGTACTTCTTGCAAATAGGCTGAAGTGAGTATTTATTAAACATTTAAAACAAGGTTTTCACACCATGCCATGTTAACACATGCATTGAAAAACATCATGCGAAGCTATGCTTTTAATAAAATTGGTTCTGTACACAATTTGCCTGTATGCAGGTTATAATTCCTGTGCTGGCACTAGGCATGTTATTCTCAGATGTGTCCTGAGGACTACCAAGGTTTACCGCCGTGAGAGGCAAAAACATTCACAACCCATGTTTCAACATTAAATACGGGAATACCCATCAAAAACAGCAACCATTATTTATGTTTGGGGTGAAAAGTTGGACCATAGACAATATGCAAATTTTAAGCCCACCTGAATTGTGGTGGAATGAAGGTAAATTAAGGAGAAGATTGAGTTTCAGACAGGGTAAAATTTAAAATATAGTCCTCTTACCTCTCTTTTTTGTAGAATAAACGATGAGTAGTTGGCAGTCCACCAGTTGAGCCAGGCTCCCACCAACAGCTGAAAGTCTCCTTATCAGGAGATCTACAGCCTGTTAGTATGGGTCGTCCTGGTGTTGAGTGACCTGTGTACACAGAAAAAAGTATGGGTCTATGTCAAAATCTTACTCATAATCTCACTTCTACTTTTACTCGTTTTACTACAAGCTGTTTGTCTAAATTGTTATTTTTGATCACACACAAAGTTAGCTTAATACTATACTAATTTTTAAAGGATATCATAGATCATTTGTTGGCAATTTGCCAACCCTCTGATTTCAGGTTTCAGTAGTAATGTCCAAATCCATTATACGTTATTGCTCAATTTTTGTCATGTACTGAACTAGAATGCAAGCCATATGCTTTAACTTTGCCTTTGACATCCACCACTGACAAGAAAAGTGGCAATAGATTTTGATATGCTTTTAAAATCTAATGACACCAGGTTCCTGTCTGTACTGTGAGCAGTCCTGCATGGTTTATGCACAGAACATCCAATCCAATTTACTCTATTTCCATTTGAAATATGAAGAAGGTTTGTCAGGCAGCAGGCTGAATGGAACCCTAAACTGTTTACCAATGTGTATGACTGTGTGTTGCATCGGCACAATAAATCCATTATTAACAGATAAATTCATCTGTATAGCCAATTCTTGTGTTACTGATCTATGCAATCTATTAACCTCCTTTGCTGCATGTTAAAAACTGTCACTCACACACACAAGGTGGAATCCAGTAAATCAGGAACATTGCAGCCAGGACTCGTGAAGTGTCGCTCTGCATGTTGCTTGAGGCCCAGCTGAGACACAGATGCTCACCAAGTTGAGGAGGTGTCTACACCGAGCACATCACCAGCTCACCAGTATTGTTTTGACAGCAAATATCAGTCTAGTACTGGAAAACAAGCATTTATAACGTGTAAACAGGACTGTAATTTGGCATGAGATAAGCCAAGGGGGCATTTTTCATTGACAGCAATAAAGAAATTTGCTTGTTGGATTTATAAATGTTATAGCAGAACCTTCAAATATATACATATTCTATAACAATTAGCCATAAGTGATAGTAGGTATTACTATATAGCTGTGGCACTGTGTTACACTGACACAATTAAAACTCTGTCTTGATAAAAGTTGCATTATGGGCATTTATAATGCATGGACAGTGCCTTGCAATCACCAATCAGCCAAAATATTAAAACCACTGACAGGTGATGTCAAGAAGGTGAAGGAGAAGCATCAGAACTGGACCATGGAGCAATGGAAGAAGATGGCCTGGACTGATGAATCACATTTTCTTTTACATCATTGGACAGCTGCATGTGTGCGCATTGTTTACCTGGGGAAGAAATGACAACAGGATTCACTATGGAAAGAAGGGAAGCCTATGGATGCAGTGTGATACTCTGGGCAAAGTTTGGCATTCACATGGTTATTTGGACATGTACCATGAACCTAAACATTGCTGCAGACCAAGTACAACCCTTCAAAGCAATGGTATTCTCTAATGGCAGTGGCATCTTTCAGTAGGATAAAGCACGCTGCTACATGCAAAAATTGACCAGGAATCATTTGAGGAACAGGACAGAGAGTTCAAGGTGTTGACTTCGCCTTGGTACCTTCAGAGGTCTTTTGGAGTCCATGTCTCAATGGGTCAGAGCTGTTTTGGCAGCACAAAGGGAACCTACATGATATTTGTCCGGTGATTTTAATGTTATGGCTGATGGTATAAATCCTCAACCCTTTGTAGTGTTACAACCTGAAGTTGAAATGGGCTTAATTGGGATTGTATGTCAACAGTCAAAAACACTGAGTTTGTTAGAAAACATAACTAAAAAGAGAAGATCATCAAGGTGTTACGGAAAAAAAGTTATGGGAAAAAAAGAATCAATCAGGGTTTGGCTATAAAAAAAATATCCCAGATTATGAATACAGAACACTATTAACTCAATTATTAAAAAAAAAAAAAAAATTGTAAAGAATGTGGCCATGCCTAGAACATGCCATCCACTAAAGACAGCAACTGGGTAAACGTCAGATTAGTCAGAGAAGCAATCAAGAGGCCAAGAGTAACTCTATAGTTTTTTTTCTCTGCACTTCAATATTATGGACTATTTTATGTAGACTCATTACATATAATCTCAATAAAGTCCAGGTTGCAACACTACAAAATGTGGAAAGGTTCAAGGAGGGGGAATACTTGCAAGGCACTGTATCCAGTGCAGTTCTAACTATGTTATAGTATCGAACAGAAATGTGCACTCACTGTACACCTGCACATTCAGGCAATTTTCTAAGCAGCCAATACAAGCAGCAGCACAATGTATAAAATCATGCAAGTACAGATCAAGAACTCCAGTCAATGGTCATGTCCAACATTAGAATGGGTGGGAAAATCAAGAATTATTCAATGAATGGATGAAGATTGGGAAAAAAGATCCATCTGTCCAGTTTTGGTTCCCACAGTAGCCTCAGATTCTTGTTCTTGGCTACATGAGAAAAACTTGATGCGGTCTTTTGCTGTTGAAACCCTTCTGCCTCAAGGCCCATCATGTACATTCTGAGATGCTTTTCTGCTCACTACAGTTGTAGAGAGTGGTTTTTAAGTTACCTTGGCCTTTCTGTCAGCTCAAACCAGTCTAGCCATTCTCTGCTGTCCTGTCTCATCAACAAGGCATTTCTACCCATAGAACTGATGCTCACTGGATGTTTTTTGTTTTTCGCACCATTCTGTATAAATTCTGTAAACTGTTATGTGTGAATGTCTCAGGAGATCTGCAGTTTCTGAAATATTCAAACTAAGCCTGTTTGTCACTAACAATCATGCCATTGTCAAAATCACTGAGATCACGTTCTTCGCCATTTGATATTTTGATGTGAACATTAACTGAAGCTCTTGACCTATATCTGCAAGATTTTATCCATTACTGTGCTGTCAGTTCCATAAATCTATAGGTGTATAATGTTTTTATGCATTGATGCAACTGAAAAAGAAATGTACAAATCTGTCAAACTACAGTAATCTGCTTTAGATGAAAATAGGAAAACTATAGAATCAACTGCAGAAGTGTGCTCTTGTATATGCGTTTGCACAGGTTTCTAATTAGAATAGACACATTGTTGAGTCTGTTGTTTATGGGCTAATGGAAAGGGTTAAGTCTGTTGCATAGGCAAAGGCAATAGAGGTATGGAAAGCCCAGAAGAATTGCCCTTTTTATGGAAAAAATTACAGAATAATCTTACAGGCCCGTGAAAGATAGCCTAGAAAACTGCATTTTTCTGCATTTTGTCCCTCAGGGATTTTCAGATATGTTATATAACTGATCACTGATGGCCAGCAAATGTATATTTGTAAATTGATTCAGCTAATTCTGTCTGGAAAAAGGCCAAAAGAATGTTAAAACAAATCATATGCAGTCTCTTAAAAAAGGAACCATTGCCAGTAATAGTTGTTTATTCTGAAGAGGAAGTAAAGCACAATTTAAATGTAACTCTCTACTTATAAATCTTTAATCATAATAGCTATTATTAGCTATTTATTAATAGCTAATAATTTTCAGCTTACAGGGTTGTAAAAAATGTGTTGTGAAAAATGGCATGTCTAAGTGATCACATGGTGTGCCCAGGTCCATGGAGCAGTTCTTATAGACTGCAAGCAGAAGGATTTTCTCCTTTTCCATACTTCATGATGTCATGGTGCATACATGTGTCATGTAAACTCCGTGAGTTCAGCTTAAGGCACAGACAGCTGCCTACTAACCTGACGTCAGTTAACATTTACACAACAAAATTATGTCACCCTGTCTCTGTTTCACATGCACATACCCACATCTTCTGTTGCTTCTCAAATAATCAAATGTGTGAGTGATCTTTAAACAGTTATGAATTATTTACCACACTTGGCACCTTGGCACTAATTATTTAGAACTCTTTGGATCACACAGAAGAGCAGAGCAACATTTACAGGTAGCCTTGCTGAACCAGGACTAACTTCAAGTCCTTCAAAAGACATTGTCTGTATCTTGTCTGTAATCACAGTATGAGCACATATTCATATTGTGATGTGCATCTGATATATGCCGCCATTTATATGATATATAAGCGTGCCACCATATGTATTTACTAAAAAGCCTGTCAACCTATTATGTAATATATTTGAACTACTAATAAAACCAGGGCATGACCTACATATTAGTATAGTAGTTTGTAGTTTGGGACAGAGCCCCAGAGTCTTGATTAATTCGGGAACAGAAAGAAGCTACATCTCAAATTGCTTAGTTTATGCAATAAGTTATTAATATGAGTAGTGTTATTCACACTGGAAAATTCAGTGAGACAATATATTATTAATATCAGAATGATACACTAGAACATAAACAAACAAACAAACAAACAAATAAATAAATAATTTCACCAAGCAAAAATGTTCTGGTATTGTAATTAGTTATTTAATTCCATGGTTCTCAAAGTGGAAACTGCAGGAGTCTGTGAAACATATCCAGGGGGTCTGTTTCCTTATTATGTTACAGTGGTGGAAATCACCGTTAAAATTATTGTATTTAAATGAGCCAATTCACTTGAACTGAATGGGTTTACAAACCTCAACTACTCAAAAAATAAAGCAGTCGATAAATAACGTCAACTTGAATCTGATGACAATTTTGATGTTTACAAAATGTGTTAGTTTATGTTCAATAATAAAAATGCTAAGTCTCCAATAAATAGCAAAAAAAAAAAGATTTTAAATATTTGATTAACAATGCTATATTTGATTAGTTGGATAATGTTCATTATGATTTTTTTAAATACTTATTACAGTTAAGAGGTCCCTGGCTACACAAATTAATAATGACTGAACTGAAATGCTCGTCAAAATCCGGATGATTGAAGTTGCCTATATAGTGTATACATAATGTAAGTCTAGGAATATAGTGCACAACCTGTGATTTGTAGCTCCTGGACTAACAATCATAAGCAAAAAAAAAAAGTTATTATCCATTCTTAAGTTTTACCGGTGAAAATTCTTCAAATAATGCAATTTTACTCACAGATATTTACTATGTACACAATGTGGCCGAAAGTACGTGGACATCTGATTGATTGTTGTTCATTACACACATAATTATTCGCTACAATGAAATGATCGCATAATAAATACTTAAATACTTATAAAACTATGCAAGGAACTACTATTTATGTAGCCCACAGTACTACAGTTATTACAGTATTATTATAGTAAGTTGTGTGGGGAACAAAACTAAACAAAACAAACAAAAATAACCGCATGAAACATACAGCCAAGGACTTTAAACACAAACATCTTAGGAGTATTAATAACACATGGGAAACAACTACCAAGCCATTATACATTTGCACACATTTAGATCATACATTTACATTCATTCCAACTTGCATGATACATAATAAAATGAAATCACACTTCACAACCGGTGACAGGAGAGAAAATAACCTGAGCCATATTTACACATTAAATATGCACTATAAGATTTGATTTTACCGTGGTTAAGTGTTCATGTCCAAAATCCCCCAGTATCCAGCTGTTGGTTCTGAAAAAGCCACGGAACTGCCGCGCGTGCGTGCGTGCGTGCGTGTGCGTGAGCGAGGACAGGACGATCAGACAAACAAATACAAGCTTTACGGAGTTCTGAAGAAGGAAGTGGGGGGAAAGTATTAAGGAGACAAAAGCGACACCTACAGTCCTGTCCTGAAACAATCCTTTCCAACACTATCATGGAATAAATAAGAAATCTTTTTTTTTATCAGAAAACAGGTCTTTTATACAACAGTTAGTTCTGGTCTACTAATTCAACTGGGGAAGAGCTATTCAAAGAGTGCCAATATTTTGTATAACAGCACTGGAACATTTCACTCTTTGTATCACCCCATTACTCTTAATTTACTTTCATAAAGAAATGTATATTAGCATGAAATGTGTAGAGTTGTGAAAACTAAAATTCTATGTCTAAAGCTTAGGTGTATGCAAAATACACATTCTTTCATATCTCTATTCCATTTGTACTTCCTTTTTAGCATATATTATTAATCCTAGTTATTAGGTAGGTCTAGGTTAGTTTACTGTTTACATCTCGTTGGTTTCCAGATATAAAACTAAACAGGGAGAAGTGGTATTAAGCCATTATGCTATCCACTGCTGGAATCAGCTCCACATGGAGCAACTGCTGCCAGTTTAAAGGTCCACCTTGTAGGATCCAACCAGCTGAATGCCCCTCCCTTTTACCCCTCCTTTACCAAGCGTTTATTAGAATGTACTGTGGCCATCAGGTGCCCATAGCGTACTTCCAATTACTTACCCTTACACTCCCTTGCTTTCTCCATGTTAAAAGAAGCTAAAAACTGCCTTGTTTTCTTCAATCTTTTCAAGTAATCATTTGGTTCTACTTTAACGTCTATAATACTCTGCATTTTTACCTGTTCTATCTACTTTTTTTCTGTAGTCGTTGTTATTTTATATTGGTTTTTTTCTCTAAAAACCTATTTTAACTTATTTTAACTCTTACTTTTATTCTTTTGTACTGATTTTTGTTTACCTTCATTCTTTTATGCTTATTTTACCTCAGTAAAACACTTTGACCTCGGTGTAATAATGTGCTACATAAATAAACTTGACTTGAGTGATTCTATGAATATACAAATGAGCAATTCTCAAATAATTTTGAGAAATAACTTATAAAGGCTTTATAAAGTTATAGACGTTAAGTGCAGCCCATATGACGAGGAGCAATATTCCCCTATTCTAAAAAACAAAAACAAAAAAAAAACCCATTAAAACATGAAGTACTTTAAAACACATAGAATTCTTATCCCTTTAGTCTCTTATGCTTTATATCTAGTGTTTGAGGGATCCTGGATCTTGAGCGGAGATGCACCTTTCGGCAGAGAGTCAAAGATGAGGAAGTGGAAATTTAACACGCATACCGAGGCTCAGTTACAAACGGTTGATTAGTTTCTATATAAGTGCACTACGAAAGGTATGGAATAATGGTTTCTGTAGCCTATGTAGTGCACCCTTGTGTCGCATGGAGAGCTATTTGGGACGCTGCCGTGTTCTGAGGCGAAGGTGGATTTCCCCAGCTCGACCCGTGCAAGGAAACAGCAGCACTGTTTCACCTGTAGACTGCTAATGTGTAACACGTTTAGGCGTTTTGTTTTCCTCTTTCTCTGTCTAGTTTCGTGATTGTGCTCTTTAAAACCAACTTATTCATAGCTCGACCAATGGCTGGTCTTTTCGGTTTTGCGTTTAAGATATGTTTGTCATTTATTTTCGTCATGTTGTGATAAACTACACATCGTTTCCGTCCTTAGCTGAGTGCAGTGAGTCGGATTTTGTAAACTTCTTTCAGGCTCCGGTACTATTTTATCAAACGATATGACGCTCCAAATGAACAAAATGTCCCAGGATTATTATGACAGCTCACTGAATATAAATTTTCTAAAAGAATCAGTGTTAAAAAGACTCGGTGAGGCTCTCGATAAAGCCAACAGTAAAGGATGGCGAAAACTTGGGGAGACTGTGAACAGCGACCGGCGCTTCAAAGTCAGGTAAAGCCCTGTATCACTGCACCAGGGATTTAAATAACACCTGAAGTCAATACCTACTGTTAGCTCTCTCTCTCTCTCTCTCTCTCTCTCTCTCTCTCTCTCAGTTTGGGGGACATGGAGATGTGCTCTCTGAAGGTGTTGGAGGTGGAGGGCAGCCCATCTCGCAGTCTGCTGAGACTCATGGGAGACCGAGGCTGCACAATAGGGAACCTGGTGGAGTTTCTAAAAATGATGGGCCACACCGAAGCCCTTCAGTGTCTTAAATCAGGTACATTCTTGTCAATCCCACATTACATACAGGAGGCTTATTTCTATTGGCAAGAAACACATTTTTTAGGTGTTCATTCTGAATAATACACCTTACATCATATATGTGCCAAGAGTAAGAGTAATTTTAAACTTAAACAGTTCAGTCTGGGAGCTGTGTAGAGCAAAGAGCAAAAACATGCTCCACTAACCATCCCGTGTGTGTGTGTGTGTGTGTGTGTGTGTGTGTGTGTGTGTGTGTGTGTGCAGTCCAGATTGTTCTCTGGGGAACAGGTGGTGTTAAATTAGAGTTAATATCAATGAATTGATAGGTTAGGCTACAGCAAGCTATTTGGAGCTATTATATGAATGTACCTTACTGAATGAATTTAGGCCTATGTTATAAGAACATTATAGAACAGCAAAATATTTTAGGTATGAAGCATGTAATTTAAGGTTCTTTGTAACCACATAGAAACAAAAAAACGAAAGGGATTGATATGAACACACAGTTACAAGCTAACATCAAATACACTTGTTTTGATATCCAAATGTTTCTATGGATACTATTATTCCCCTTCATAAGCTATTTATTGTTTTTTTAATTAATAATGTTGTATGAAAAACTTTAGTTAGCCTAATCTAGGCCATTAGGCATAATATGAAAGAAACCCAACATTTAACATGGCAAGAATAGCCCAGCCTATGCTTATATTTAATATGTTTCATACAATTTATCTTTACTCCAGACACTATACCAGGTTGCTGTTTTGGAACGTTTTGTATTGATAATGATAACTGTTTTGTCTTACTGAATGATATGCTGCCTTCAAGCTCACAAACAAGGCACCTCAGTGCTGCTTCCCAAAGTGGGTCATTTCAAACTGCTTTGTGTGGAAGTTCCTGCCCAGCTCACACACAACATGAATTCCAACTGCTTTCAGCGAAGTGCGCTTATGGAGTTCACAAGTCATGTATCGTCTGTCATGCCTATACTGAATGCTCTATCTCTCTGTCTCTCTCACACACACACACACACACACACACACACACACACACACACACACACACACACACACACACA
>JAQQZR010000014.1:6606259-6635325 GCA_030068235.1 Notoglanidium macrostoma | reverse complement strand
TTAAAGTTATTTCTGTGACCATTGTGAGTTTTTCTTTCATTGACTGAAGGGTACCAACAATTTTGTCCACGTGTGTAGTTATTAGTTAGTTAATATGGGCTATTATATCATAGCTCTACCATCAATCTATTAGAGTTCAGTCCTCAAGTAACTGCTCTTATTCTGAAGTGAAAGGGCCAAGGACAACTCTCCAGTTTTCAGGGGCGACGGAGTGTTCTGAAGGTATTTAGTAAGACATAATGTGCCTCCTTCAACTCTCTCTGGGGATTCTGGGCATTTACCTGATTCCTCTAATCTCTGGGAAACCAGTTCTAATCAACTCATACTTGGTGCATGCTGAAAGTAATTTCCATACTTTTGTATCAATACTCTCGTCAACACTCTTTTTATATCCTTCTGCTGTATGGTGGGATGGAGGTAGCAGCAATGAAAGACCCCACTATGGATCTGAGCTTCTGTTCAAAAAGCAGGATATGGTGGTGAGGATTATGTGTGCATGTGCCAAACCCAAAATATGCCTCTTTCACCTTTGGAGTCTTTTAGTCTCTCATTTCATTCACACTTCCAGTGCATGCAAATGTGACACTCTTAGAAAAAACCAACTAGATGTTTTTAGCATTCTGTGGTTTGTCTCTCTGTGGAAACTCTGAAAGAACCCATCAGACAACAGAGTGTTTCTCCAGTGGAAAGGGCGCCAAGTAGAGCTTTTTTTTAGCATGCTAAGAATCTTTAGCTGCCCAGAAAACCCTAAAAGAATCCTTTTTTTCTAAGAGTGTACAAGTTATATTATTTTCTTAAAATGAAGCGAAGAAAACAGGGAAACACGTGGTAACACTTTATCATTCATATAGATGTATTAGCATAGCTCATACTTTCCTGTTCTCTGCTGTTACAATGGAAGGTCTTTCATTATTGAATTGAACAAGAAATCAAATTTGCATGTGCTTGAAATGTCTTATGATTTCTTATGTGGACTGTTAAGTGGTCATCTTTTTCTGCTTTGCTTCTCATTGGTGTCACCTTATGTCTGGTCATATTGAGCTATTTTAAATCTTTTTTTCTTTTTACAGATGACTTTATAGCCATTGGACAGTGTAAGTGTTTTCATTTCTACCATAATATCTGGTTCAAAATGTGCACTAAAGTTTATTTGTGTTAGATGTTTTTCATAATTGTGTTTTTGTGGGTTTCATTTTCAGACAACAGTCTTGAGAAGCCTTGCGGTGGGTAACGCGAAAATTCTTTCTACATTCTAATAAAGCAACCAAACTGATTTGGCTAAAAGTTCCCGAGATTTAAATATGCAAAATATCAAATAGTAGATTGTTTTTTAATTAAATGATATTCCATTAATGATGACAGGTATTAGATTTTATTTATACCACAGCACTGTTGAATGCTGGACTCTGATTGGACATTATAATTTCTATAGTAGCAGCTAATTGACAGATGCCTGTATGGTGAAATCCTTAGGTCAGCATAATCTAAGACCAATAATAACTGCAATAAAAATGTCGTTTAAGAAAAGCACAAAAATGATTATACGTTATTGGATTGTATTTATTTAACATTCGGGGGAGGAGTCACCTATCTATGTGCTGCATGTTTTTTGTTTTATTATTTAACTATTAAAAAAGGGATGAAGCTGATGAGGGGATAACTGTTTATAGCTGTTATAACAGAAGCAAACTTGCTCCTTAGAAATCTTAAAACAAATGTAACTATGAAGAATATGAGTCATTTTAAAGTAATATAAACTGTGAACTGAAAAGAGGCTAGTCTTGGAGATCATGGTCATGTTAGTTATTAGTAATAATGACACACAAAGTACTTCTTTAGACAATTTGAACAGCTTTTCTTTTTGTCACAGCCACAGACAAAGTGGCCTTGCTGATAGGGAACATGTCTTATCAGAACCACCCTCAGCTGAAGGCGCCCATGGTGGACGTGTACGACCTCACCAACCTGCTTCGCCAGCTCAACTTTAAAGTGGTCTCCCTTCTGGACTTGACTGAGTCAGAGATGCGCAACGCTGTAGAGGAGTTTCTCTCCCTGCTGCACAAAGGCGTTTATGGTACTGCAGCCTCATACAAAAGTTGTAAAATATGAATGGAAACATTGCCTAATGAGTCTTAGTAACTAAGATACAGTTTCTCAGCTCTGGGACACTAATGGTCAAACATATGTTCCAGGCTTGTTGTACTATGCTGGACATGGTTATGAGAACTTTGGAAATAGCTTCATGGTCCCGGTTGATGCTCCAAACCCGTACCGATCAGCCCACTGCTTGTGCGTGCAAAGCATTCTGAAACTGATGCAGGAAAAAGAGACTGGTCTCAATGTCTTCCTTCTTGATATGTGCAGGAAAAGGTAAGCTGTACTTTGCAGAATTGTGTAGAAATATGTTTATGAAGCATATCTAAATATATTTGTATTCACTGCAGCTATAACATTATTGGTTACAGCCAAACCAGTGTTTATGTATATTTATTATTAGTGATTCAAAATCTTAACTTAATCAAATATGTTCTTTAATGCCTCTATCATTACACATTATTGTCTGTATTTGCTCATAAAGTTTAATTTCTCAATTCTATAAATGCTATAAATGTCCTTTCAGAAACGTTCATGATAAGGACATGCCAAATGTTATGCTCAGGGTCACAGCCAACATTGTGTTTGGTTATGCTACGTAAGTGTTTAAAGTGTTTAAAGCCATCGACTTGTCATTCTTTGTCATATTCGTGAAAATTTAACTTTTAAATGCAGTCCAGAAAATCTAATTGTCATAATATCTTACCATTGAAGCTGTCAGGATGCAGAAGCTTTTGAGTTAAGCTCCAGTGGACTCACCAATGGCGTCTTCATCAAGTTTCTAAAAGAGCGCCTCCTGGAAGATGAAAAAATTACTGTGCTCCTGGACAGCGTGGCAGAGGGTGTGGAGATCTTACTATATACTGTACATTTTCACGGCAGTAAATAACCTTTCATTTGGAATCGATACATTACTTTATGTAAGAAATAAAACTTGATAGTGTGTGATGGTCAACAACCAGGTAGTGAGCTACAGCCTGACATGAAACAGAGGGCCATTACAACCTTAAAGTGTTTTATTCCTCTTATACCATTGCAATCTGCCAATTATTACAAATTTTACTTTATTAATGAAAAAAACATCATAATTTTAAACAATTTTATTGTTACATTTCATGCTGTTAAACCTCAACAAGACAAGTTGGTTCTTGTTATAATGCACATTATATTAGCTATAAATCATCGATCCCTTGTCAGCCTTTTTTTCTTCCTCTTGAAGTTAGTAAGACAAAAAACAAAACAAAACACACAGGAAGACACAAAGTCCTCTGTCCTGAAGAATTTTCCAAAACTTACTCCCTGTTACAGCGCTGACAATGGAAACACCTTCCATAAATGTTGCATAAATATCTCCTTAAAGAAAGCGTCACCTTATCAACATTCATATGCTTTTCTTTCTTATAATAATAAATAATCATTTTGTATTGGATATTTCCCCTGATTTTCTCACAAATTTTGCCACGGCCACTTCCCATCCATCAGGTAGCGCTCCCCTAACACGCAACTGCTGCCAACTAGGCAGGGCGAAGGCTGTCACGTGCCTCCTCGAGATACGTGAAGCCAGCTGAATGCATCTTTTTGAACAGCTGCTCATGTTCAAGTCCATCCACTTCATTAAGGCATGAGCTTACAGATGCCATGATACCATGATTGGCTAGAGTTGCTGTGATGGATAGGGGAGAGTATGCTACTCCTCCCTTCCTGAGAGCACAGCAAGTTCTTTGATCTTGGGCTCCTGGCTGCGGATGGCTGTTGCATCATTATGATTCAAACTTGTGATCTCCAGAAGACAGGGTGAACGCTTCTCTGTTTAATCTTAGATTATGTGTAGCATATCCCAATAAATTAGACGCTTCTGACCAACCTGAAAGCATGTAATGGCAGGATGATGATCAGGATTCATTTATGCTTTTTAAATTAAAAATACTAACTGACAGAAATCACTCACCGGTGATTGGTAATATTGGTAATGTCTAATTTGAATAGAACTTTGTTTTGACTGATACCAGCGTATTAGTGTAACTCTTCATGTGGTGTTGGATTGTGTTGTAGACATGGGCCAGTTTGATCCCACTAAGGGGAAACAGGCTCTTGAGATTCGCAGTAGCCTGTCAGAGAGACGCTCCCTGACTGACCCCATCCTGCCTGGAGAGTGTTCAGATGTGGTCCAAGCTCACAGCCTCCTCTGGGCTAAAGCACATGGTAAATATTACCAAAACTGTCATCAAATCATGAGATGGCTGCAGTGTTAGTAAAGAGATGAGTTGTCTCATGGTGTAAATGCAGGCAGAAAAATATAATTTATATCTGTAGTATCTGTTCATTCTTTGTTTTTATTGCGCTTCAGAGCTACCAGAAATCATGACTCTGGAGTTTGAATGTGGCGTGCATCTAAAGATGGGCTTTGCGGCCGAGTTCTCCAATGTGCTGATCATCTACACCAACATTGTGAAAAAGCCAGAGGAGATGTCCTCGTGTCAAGCTCACCTCATCAACCTTTCAGTGAGCACACAAATGATGTTTCAGGGCATTCCTTCCAAAAGATCATTCTTGAAATGAAATAAAAATTTTATTTCTTGTGTTTAGTAGCTTAGTAGTGAAGGTTTAGGCAACAGAATATGGTGAAGCATTTGTATTTGTTCCTGTAGGACCTTGACCCTAAGATGATGAATAAGGAAACCCCAGAGGAAACAGGAAGTTACCTGCTCTCAGGAAGTCTTCCCCAACACTGCCTTTATACTAGACTCAGTTCTTTACAAAAGCTTAAGGTAGGGCTCATATGATTGAAAATGATAATTACGATGACTTGAAAATGCATACCTTAGTGGTTAGATTGAGTTATTCTTTGAATAAGAATGCATTACTCATCAAGTTGGCTAGATGCACCTTAAGAATTTCTCTTATTGGGTCAACTCTCTAGTCTAAAAGTATTTTCTATTTTTTCCCCAACCCACAGGAGAACCTGGTCTTCACTGTCTGTCTGCAGGCTGAATTTAAATCTCTAGATGAGCAGGTACAATGGACCAAATTGGTGGACATCGGCAAGCCCCTAATAGCAAAGCTGGACCTGCACCGGCCCACCAGGAGGAACAGCTGTCAGCAGACATGCCTCATGCCCCATAGCCCATCCACCAGCCCCAGCCCGAGCCCAGGAGCCGAGCGACTACTCGTCCATGGGAGTCCCTGCCACCACCCACAGTCCAGCAGCCCCTTCCTTCATGTTTGTGAGCCCTTGCATGGAGCCGCTGTGGCTTATGGAGACTCTCTGCACGAAGATTATGCTTACCATTATGAAAATAATTCATATTCACATAATGCACGTCTACCCAGTGTGCCAATAGAAACCACTGAAGACATTGAAGATATGCAGAATAGGTTCATGGACAGCTTACATTTATACAACCAACCTTGAACTGGGGAGACTGGGACGAAATCTGGGAACGGAAATATTTACTTATGTCTTAGATTATACAATAATATTAAATATCAGCTGTTATATATATATATATATATAAACCATGATATTTTCTGTTGTGATATTTATTGTTACACAGAATGCACTATTATATGGTATATTTTGAATAATATTTTAATTTGATAGCAGATTTACAGTCCTTACTCATACATGTAATAGCATAAATTAAAGTATGGCTGGTGACAGGTCTAATATGTATTTCTCTAAATTTTATGTTGTTTTTGATAAAGAAAGCTGCATGTGAATGATGCTACATAGCATCATTATTTAGAATATATTTATTCAAATTTTATATTTGAAATAAGGGAGTAAGAATTCACATGTACGGCTGTAATATCATGTTTATATATAATATATTAAAAATTTATCTCAAGTATCCATTAAAAAGGGCAATTAAAAAGAATTTCTGAACATTTTTACAATGCTATGAACAACATTAAAAAAAAAATCTAAAATGAAAACAACAAAGACAATAGCAAAAACAAAGAGGTATGAATATCAAATAAAAACATACTAAATACTAAAAGACTAGGCTTGTCAGAGGTGTTGGGTTAAAGATGAATTGTAACCCTTAATTAATTGTCATCGTCAGATACTGTATTTCACTTACCTTCAATAATCACATAATTGTTCCTAAGCTCAGTAATATTAAGTTATTGCTGGCCACAGAATAAAATTTCTAACTATTGGAATAAGAATAATACAATGATCAATAATTGTGCAGTACTATAATAGTACAACCCCAATTCCAAAACAGTTGGGACGTTGTGCAAATTGTAAATAAAAACAAAATGCAATGATATGGAAATCTCATAAACCCATATTGTATTCACAACAGGACATAGAAAACATATCCAATGTTGAAAGTGAGACATTTTCCTATTTCATGGAAAATATTGGCTCATTTTGAATTTCATGACAACAACACGTCTCAAAAAAGTTGGGACAGGGGCCATAAGAGGCTGGAAAAGTTAGTGGTACAAAAAAGCAACAGCTGGTGGAAGCAATTTGCAACTAATTATTTCAGTTGGTAATAGGTCATTATCATGAGTAGGTATAAAAAGAGCACTTTAGAGTTACAGTGTCTCTCAGAAGTAAAGATGGGCAGAGGATCACTGATCCCCCTAATACTATGTCAACAAGTAGTGGAGCAATTTCAGAAAAAAATTCCATAGCGTAAAATTGCAAAGAGTATGAATATATCATCATCTATACTATATAAAATAATCAAAAGATTATGAGAATCTGGAGAAATGTATGTGCATAAGGGAAAAGTCCGATAAGCCATACTGGATGCCCGGGATCTTCGGGCCCTTAGGCAGCACTGCATCACAAACAAGCATGATTCCGTAATGGACATCACTAAATGGGCTCAGGAATATTTCCAGAAAACATTGTCAGTGAACACAATTCGCCGTGCCATCCGCAGATGCCAATTAAAACTCTATCATTCAAAGAAGAAGCCGTATTTGAACATGATACAAAAGCACCAATGTCTAACTTTTATAACCAATGGCTGTCCAAATTTTTCATCCATTGAGAACATGAGACTCGAATCACCATGAACAGTCTTGCACTCTAAACTTGACCTTAGTATTAAAGGGTGTTAGTTGTAATTGCACTATACAGTGTGACCCAAATGAGGATGGTTTCCCTTTGGAGTCTGGTTCCTCTCAAGGTTTCTTCCTTTTGTCGTCTCAGGGAGTTTTTCCTTGCTGCCGTCGCCACAGGCTTATTATGGATATATATAGATAAATGTATAGAGTCATAAGTTTATATTCAGAATTTATATAATTTTGTGAAGCTGCTTTGTGACAATGTCTGTTGTTAAAAGGGCTATACAAATAAACTTGAATTGAATTGAATTTGGCACATCATAAAACGAAAACACAGAAGACCTAGGACAGTTGCGCAACTAGAATCCTGTATCAGACAAGAATGAGACAACATTCCTCTCCCAAAACTCGAGGGGATGCCACACGGTGGTAAACATGGCCTTGTCCCAACTTTTCTGAGATGTCTTGCTGTTATGACATTCAAAATTACCTTATTATTTCCTTAAAATTATACATTTTCTCAGTTTAAACATTTGATATGTTTTCTATGTTCTGTTATGAGTAAAATATGGATTTATTAAATTTCTACATCATTGCATTCTGTTTTTATTTACAATTTGCACAACGTCCCAACTTTTTTGGAATTGTACATTATTAATCCTGGTCATATACAGATGGGAGTCTCAGTAGGGTTTTGACCTTCAGAACAGTTTCAGTACACTTTGGCACATATTCTCTAGATTTTATAATGGCTGTAGAAGTTTCTGGCACTGGAACTGTGCTGAAGGCATAACCACCGTTCTAATTAATGTTTCGATGATGGTGTTATAAAGCGCTGTCTAACACAGCCATCTAAAATCTGAGTAGTTTGACTGGGTTGATATCTGGTGACTGTGAAGGCCATAGCATATGATTCACATCATTTTAACCATCAAACTATTCAGTGAGCAATCCTGCCTTGTGGATGAGGCAGTTATTCCGGAAGACAAAACTCCTATGAGGGTAGAAAATGATTTACTTAAAGGGACAAATGTTATCAAATTGCAGTAACACAATGTAGACACAGAATATGTCAGCCAAAGCAAACACAGCCACTAGCATTTCATCTGTTTTCTTGTTTGTATACGCTCACCCTCCACTTTAAAAGGAACACCTGTACACCTGCTCATTTGTGCAGATATCTAATCAGGCAGACATGTGACAGCAGCACAATATATAAAATCATTCACATTCAGGCCAAGAGCTTTAGGTAATGTTCACATCAAACATCAGAATGACGAAATATCGTGATCTCTGTGACTTTGACCATGGCATGGTATGGGATGGTTTGAGTATTTCAGAAACTGCTGATCATCTGGGATTTTCACACACAACATCCTGTGTGTGCACGCTGAAACACCTTGTTGATGAGAGAGATCAGAAGTGAATGACCAGACTGAGAGACACTTCATTACATGTCACAAAAACTACCCACCTAGCAGCGCAATATGGGCAGAAAAAACCCGAGAGTTAAAGGCATCTTTGGGCAAACAGCAGTTTTCTTTCTTTTTTTCAATTTTTTAAATGTTACATAATTGATAACTTGTACACACATGGGACATAGTTCATGATTTGTTAAGAATTGTTACAGAGGTAGTGGTTAGTAAAATGGGACATGATTTCCTTAGAAATGGTGCAGAAGTGATCAAGGAAAATGAAACAAATGAAATGCATTGAGATTAATAGAAATAAATAAGTGTTGCATGTTAAAATGTATCTGTGTTTCCTACCTTTTTAAATCATTTTTAATTATTGTGAGGAATCATTAACATGATCAGACAGTGTCTTCTCACAGATGAATATCACTAATCATTAATAATAATAATAATAATAATAATAATAATAATATAATTAAAGGTAAACCATACAACTTTGTTTTTTCAGAAGTGTGTATCAAACTGGTAGCTCTTCATATTACTCAGTACCCTTGAAGTAGCTCTCGGTTTCAAAAAGGTTGGTGACCCCTGATCTAGATACTGTTGTGTGTAAAAATCCCAGGAGATCAGCAGTTTCTGAAATACTCAAACCAGCCCATCTGGCACCAACAACCATGCGACCATCTAATTCGCAAAGATTACAAATTTCCCCATTCTGATGTTTAATGTGAACATTAACTGAAGCTCTTGACTTGTATCTGCATGATTTTATCTGCATGATTTCTGCATGATGCACTGCTGCCACATGATTGACTAATTAGATAATTGCATAAATGAGCAAGTACAGGTGTTCCTAATAAATTGAATGTTGAGTTAATTTTAAAAAATCTTTATTTTTAAAGAATTTAATCAATTAATTAATTAATTTATTTATTTATTTATTAATCTGGCCATCCTTGGAGTTTATCCAGCAGAGATATTATCTCCCATACCCATATCATTCTAACATTAAATTCCATTATATTTAATTACATTTCATAATCTGTACATTTGTGTTAATCATCTTTTATCTGTCAACCGAGCTTCACCTCCTCTGATGCCAAAACTATATACTTTCAACTTTAATATTTTTGGGGATTATGGTGGAGTAAGGTATAAACTGCAGTCCACAGTTTCAGAAATATATTTGGACTTTGTAATTATGCATCATTATTCCCCACAGACCTCCCATAACACACTCCTTCATTTTATCAGCAGTAGGCTACGTGATGTGAGCTTGCTGCAGGATCATTTGATACAAGCTGGGCTGTGGCTGGCTGGCTCCAACCTCATGATTCATTTAAAACAAGCAGATCCCCCTGCTGCAGAGTAACCATGGCTGCAGAGAGAGAGAGAGAGAGAGAGAGAGAGAGAGAGAGAGAGAGAGAGAGAGACAGGGAGGAGGGGAGTAGTGTGAGTGAGGTGGAGTGTGTACGTGTGTGTGCACGCATGCACATACAGAAGTGAGGTGCTGTAGTCTTGCAGGCTCTGCATCGCAGAAGAAAGCACTGAAATGCTTCAGTTCGAGCAACCAAAGAGGAGCTACAAGGGAAGCTGTAATATGAATGCTATGCATTTGCTTCTTGTTTTGCTGTACTTTGCCGGTGTGAACACAGGTACAGTTTATGTGTATTTCCTGCATATATATGTATATATATATAATATATTCTACCTACATTAAGACTGAAGAAGGTCATTTACCTTTAGTATGTGTTGCTATGACCTTCTAAATGGCGTGGGCTAAAAGTGTGTGAACAGATATGCCTCTATGTATGAGTTATACTACATTTTAAACTAACTGATAATACATTTACCCTTAATACACAATCCATTGGATTCATTACTCTGTAGCTGATTTTGAATTACAATGAAAGCAATACCTAAGCTGTAACATCTGCCTTTAACTATGATGAATTTCTGTTTTGTTTTGTTTTTTTTTAATAAAGAGTCCACCTCATCCCTAGAGACTAACAATGTTACATCGCATAGGACTATCGTACATAAAGGTAAACTGAATTTATCATGTTCTATGAGCCTATTTAGATCCTTCTATAAATGTCAAGTAACTTTTGACTTAAATGTCTTCTAATTATATATATCTTTAGATTTCACACAGCAAAAATGGTATTAAATGATAATTATTATTCATTATTAGCTATTGCTGTAGTTGCTCTCTAGAACAAGTTTCTGTCTTTGTTGTGAAAAGTGTTCTTTACTCAAATAATGAACAAATTTGTCAGAAAGGAAAATAAAGTTTATTTATATAATGAACGTTCATTAGATGGTTCAGAGAAGACAGTGTCTTCCTGAGCACCTTTTATCATTTCAATGTACATATATTACAACACATCCTGTATTCTATAACAGGAAAGTAACAGCATGCATGCTTCTGATTGGTTAAGCATTTATCAAGTATCTGAGCTTCAGTGCACATTCATAAAACAGGAAATGACATTACAGTCAAATATAAAAAAAATGCCAGTATGCTAGAGTAATGTACAAAGTATTCAGACACATAAAATAAACTCTTGATGTTAACCTTATATGTTAACCTCTAGATTGCCAGTGTCTATTGTTTGACAATTTAAACCATGATGACAATATTGTTTAATCGTCTAAGAAACAGTAAAATGAATCAATGAGAAATAATTTAATTCTCCACATCTTTCAACACACAGGTCAAAGTCATGTTGAAGCCCTTGAAATCCTGAAACCACAAAGCATAGAGCTTTTGTGTACCCTGACTGACATGCCAAGCAAACCCACAAACATTACGGGCTTTTGGACAAAAGATGGCATGGAAATTGAAAAGTCCCAACAAACTATTTACAGGAGCAATGACCAGTATATCCTTAAACAAATGTACGTATAACTTGGATTAACTTACTTGGATTACTCAGTTCCTACTATTAACTATTTACTAATGTTATTGTTAATACCAGTGTGAGGAAACCAAATCTGCTGAAAGCTTATGGGTAGTTTACTGTTTTAAACAATGTAGTCACATCATTATAAACTTATTTAATGTTTTGAGGACTGTTAGGTGACTGTAAGAAAAATTTAGGCTAATAACTTGATTGTAAATTTATAAATTTACAAACAAATGAATTTATTCTGTTAGTGTACTTATTGTTCCAAACGGAGTATAAAATCAGCATACTACATGTTTTTAAGAGACAAAAAACAAACAGTGGCTTCAGTGGCAGAAGTGTCCTATATGCCCAGAAGTGTCCTATATGCCCAGAAGTGTCCTATATACCCAGAAGTGTCTTATATTTGAAATGATCAATGGCAGTTATATATTATCACACTATTTTATGTTTTTTTTTTCCAGCTTTAATATCAATGCAAGTAATCTAGGAAATTACTCATGTATCTTCAGCTATTTGGAAAAGGAGGAAAAAGCTACTTTTGTTTTAAAAGGTATGTTGGCAAAAAGCAGACTTACCTCACTTTAGCCAAAACTTTAGGTACTTCTTCTTAAATGAGTGGTAATGGGGGATTTCCTGCACTACACATATCTTGCCTCTAATGCAAACCACTCAAATATTCCACCATGAACCAGTGTGCTGAATTGATTACATTGAATCAGAGAGAATTTTTATATTACAGTGTGAATAACTGCTGTGAAGGTTATGTGAATTTAATCAAACTAAAAAGCATTCTGTTTGTTTTGATTAGTGCCTGCATTTAAAGACAAGCACGAGAGGCCCATAGTAAGCTATATTGGAGATTCAGTTGTACTGAAGTGTGGCATGAAGCACACACCAAACATCTGGGAATGGTACAAAATCAATGGCACTGAAAAGGTAAAGTACTGAAGTTATCTATAAGCACTGTAAGCAAATATACATACACACACACACACACACACACACACATATGTATGTACATATGTACACACACACACACACACACACATATATATATATATATATATATATATATAGTGTATATATACATTCCATAAAAGTATGTTATTGCCCAATATTACATCAACTGAATGAATTTGGATCCAGTTGTAGATAGCAAAAAGATAAAATAAAATAGTGAACCGGATACTATCTTTGTGGTTAAAGAGTTTCACTTCTCACATTTGAGAAACCTTTGGCACCCTGAGCTCCATTTAATCCGCTACACGCTACAAAAATCTGGGTTTAGACAACCAAATTTCTGTCATTTTCAACCATACAGATGGATAAATATTGTATAGAATTTACCAAAGTTCTGGAATAAATTTCTATTGTATCTAAACAATAGTAGGAAGTTAATTTTCATACCTACACTGTATAAGTTGAATACTTTTTGTGAGTATTAGTTCCCTTTAATCTTTTCCTGTCTAAGTGGAACTTTTGTAATACTATGAGACATCCTCACTCAGAAAGCCACCATCACATGTGTGATCATTATGTGTTTATTATCAGGATGTTACTGTAAATCCTGTTTTGCTCAACCAACTCTATATTTTTTTCAAAGTAATATTACTATTAAAATTCTACTCAAATAAATGAAATGGTTATTTGAAACAGACACAATAACGTTCATTTACACAGACTTTGGAATGCATGTGTAATATATACTTTTAACATCTTTAATATATTTGAGTTCTGAATATAAAAAGTAAAACTTTTTTTTAAACATTTTGGCATGTAGGAGTTTTTCAGTATGAATTACACACCAGTTTTACCCACAGGGAATTCTCTATAAGTATTTTCCACTGAGCAATTTCAGAAAATTATGCTTCATTAATAATGGTAAAGGGGAAAAACACAAAAATACAAACAAATAAACAAACAAACAAACAAACAAACAAATAAATAGATAAATAATTAAGTAAGTAAGTACTGGTAAACTGAATTGGTTGTAATCCAGATAATAATTTTTCCTCCATGTTTTGATACTCTTTTGGATAAGGTTCTTCTCGATAGTAATTGAAGTGTCACCGCACGTTATTATATGTCCTATAGTATGTATTGAGTCCTATAATATGTACTGTATATGTTCAGAAAATCACAGACAAATCAAAATGGCTAATATGTGTATTCATTACCCAGGAGCATATCAATGCCAGCGCTGACCCTATGCACTACAAGATCCTCTCAAAGAGTAATACCACCAAACTGACCTTGCTAAACTTGACTGAGGAAGACTCAGGTAAATATACATGCAGCGCAGTTTTCGATATCAAACCCATTGAGTCGCAGGTGGACCTCAAAGTTCTGTCCTTCACTGAGCCGCTCAAGCCTTTCATAATCATAGCTGCTGAAGTCATCATCCTAGTTACTCTCATCCTGCTGTATGAGAAACACAGCCAGAAACGGAAAGGTCCCACTGGAACCACAGGTAGGCTAAAGAGACACAGACACTGTGTGCTCAATTCATAGAAACTAAATATTCCTGAATAAATATGTACTTTTAGTATGTTTGAAACTGAACACTACTGTCCTGTTTCAACTTCACAGAGAATGGACTGTATGAAAACACACCGTGAGTATATCATTGTCTGCATATGGCTTTCTGTAGGCTTGTTTAACACAATACTGGCTTTATGAATGTCCTGTTCAGGTTTAAAATTTCTAAAATATATATATATATATTTTCTTTAAATTATCTTTCCATCAAAACAACATTTCTTCTGCAGTTTAGTAGTTTATAAGGAATTGTTTTTGTGTTTTTTGTGAATTGTGTGCTTCCAAAGTAAAATATAATGGCAAAACTTTAATATTTAATACTGTAACTTGAATACTTTCATCTATGGATAAAACCTGATAATGAACAGGGCTGTGTTTTCTGAAGTCATTGCAGCACAGAGATCATTGTTAAATGCTAGAGCACGCATTAAACATTCTCTACCAATCAAACAATCAATCAATACATTGCATTCACAATGTCACAAAGTGACCACATAAAATAATATTACATATAAATTCTGTTATCAAATATCTGTTCCCTGGAACCTTTTACCTGTGTTCCCAAATCCACAAACATGTAACCTGGCTGATGGTGCCAGATCAGCCCATGTATTTTGGACAACAGCAAGCAAGAGCAGAAGTAGAAACCAGTGAAGCAGACTACAAGCAGGACTATGTGGTTTAAATGCTGAATTCTATGCAGTGCACTCAGAATCAGTGGGAGCTGGAAATCTGTACATGTTGGACAGTGCATCCTGAGTATTTAACTCCACAAGAGAGAACCGCAGTCAGCATTAACAAAATGGTCCACCATTGCTTGCCAAACTTGTTTTCCCAGTACTCTAACCAGCATGATGTTGTCCAAAACAGACCAGCATGTAGTGGTGTCTCATAACTGGTAAGAAGAAATTGATGGCTAGATAGATTGCCTTCTGGTCCTGCTGGATGATGTGTTCTACTCTCACACATGCCTTTTGTACCTCCATGGCACCACACCGCCAGTGAGGCAGGTGTCTCTGGCCCTTTCATAAGAAATGCCTTGATCCTGTCTCATTTACACAAGGATATGTCTTTGTCTGTAGTAGTGGGGTTTTAGTGACAGGGTGATCATCCATTTCTGAAATTTCCTTGACTACTGTATACGATTTTGTCATAGCATCCTTGCCAGGTACGTAACAACAAGGCTAGCAAGCTAACAATCCAAGCAAACACAAGCTACTAGCCACAGGGATCCAAATGGCTACAAAATGTATGACATACACTCACTACAGCTATGAACCTATTAAAAGGAGATGTTAAGAGACGATGGAGTATATCATCAAATTTGGAGGCTAGGTTACCTGTAGCTAAATACTCACAAGTTGTTAGACAGGTAGCTCCAAGTTCCATCAAGGTGAGAAGAAGAAAGGTGGCAATGGCTGTATGACAGCAATATTTATATTGAATACTACATAATATAGTCACTTCAAAAAGTTTTTTTTGAAGGTCTCAGCATGTGTGCACATGCATAAGAATATATCCTGGTGATTTTCACCACCCCTGCTGGTTAGGATGGGTGAAATAAAGCTTCTTTTTAAAAAAAAACTGCAAGCACATATTATTTCATGGTTACCAGAACTTTCTGACATTATGATCCATATAGCATATAGCATTCTAATCCATAGTATGGGTAGTTGTTTGAGGCTTAAAAGTGGGGGGAAGGGGAGATGATTTTCTCTTTAAACATTAATCAAATTATATTCCTTGTTTGTTGTAGAACGCAGGAGGAGAACACCAGGGAGGATGGAGGGACCACAACCAGACAGAGGAAAGTGGAGCACTAACACTGATGCTTCATTAATTAGTAAACTTGCTGTTTGAAATGATCCAAAACTTTCAGAACAGTAAAGTTATATATAACTTATTAATGCTATTACAACACCAAAGGAACATATTATCCTCTGAAAGAAATTTGGGTGCTACATTTAGAACAGTGTGCATAAACTGTATCAAGAATACAATGCTTAAGATTTAAATATCATGTGCAATACTATAACATAGTAAAGCAATATTAAATTCTATAGGAATAACAAAGAGAGTCTTAATGTTTGTTCTAATGCTCTCAGTAATGTGATGTTTATTGGGTTTGGCTTGAGGCTACTAATCTAGATGAACTCCACTGGGCTCCAGGTTGTGTGAAGGTAACGCAATTAAATCCACTTAAAACTGTGAAGATATCGAACTAAATATTGAATTTTGGACTTGAGTTATTGTACACAAAAAATTATATCTGCTTAGCATCCTTTGAAAGCAAAATAATATATATATATATATATATATATATATATAAAGTTCAAATCTGGTAACTTTCAAGTGTCCATGACCATAATATTTAAATGTCATTTCTTTAACTTTGTTGCTTCTGTAGTTGATGGTTGATTATTATTTCCTGTTTTTCGGGTGAAAGCATCATAAGACTTTATAACCATCATATCATACTTAAAATGCCTTTTTACTATCAGAAGTTTGTGCCTCTTAAACCTTAGAATCCCTTAAGCAATAATAATACAGAAAAACTACCAGTGTTAAATGGCTTGCAGTGTAAAAAGCTGTTGTTGTTGTTGTGTGCCATTGTATTAAATGTCGGTTATGAGATGACATATCAACAGAATAATAAAGTCAAAGAGGAAATGCTGTCTTTCCCACATTTACATGTGCAATAAATCCACCTGTCCAAAACCTATGAAAGACTTATATTATAATTCATGTTTTTAAATTTAATTAAATATAAAAGGCAATCCAAAACCAGTCATTACATTACACCCAAATTTGATTCACATATTGGGAAATCTAAA
The DNA here is from genome assembly GCA_030068235.1 of Notoglanidium macrostoma. Taxonomy (NCBI): domain Eukaryota; kingdom Metazoa; phylum Chordata; class Actinopteri; order Siluriformes; family Auchenoglanididae; genus Notoglanidium; species Notoglanidium macrostoma. The sequence goes on along the minus strand of JAQQZR010000014.1, from coordinate 6,618,501 downwards.
TTGCACATGTGCTTAATTTCAAATAACAACCACAACACCCATAGATTATATTATATTTATTTTCTATTAGGAAAATTCCACCAGATTTCCACACTCAACCTCTCTTGATATAATTTATGGCTTGTTCAGCAAAAACTTTACAAGGAGCGTGAACACGTCATCATCCCAGCCGATTACATCTCCATCTGTGACTCTGTCGTAGAGGCGCAGGCTCTCTGTGCCCCAGCACAGGTTCTTACGTGGGTTGTTGGGAACAGAGAATGAACTTAGGGCCAGCGTGTTGAGCTGATAGCAGAAGAAAGAGAAGTACTGCCCATCAGTGATCACAGCCTGGGAAACAAATGGCCTGCTCACATCCTGTTCACTCCAGAAGCCTAGACAGAAATGGGTTAAGCACAAGAAGCATCTTTCATTAAGTTTGTCTTTGAACAGGTGACATTTTGTATACCTTCAAGCCACATGAAATCACTGCATCTTTTTTCATGCTAATAGACAATCAGAGACCTGCTGAATGCTCTCTGAGGATAATGCTAATTCCCTGTTTTGTGTACGTGAGCTCACGGTCACACTCCAACATCACCTCAATCCAAAGTCATGTAGTGGGTTTCCCAAATGGTGCAACAGAAAAGCATTCACCTTAAGGTCAAGAAATTGCTAAATCAAATCCTAACGATGCCATAGCCATCCATAGCCAGGAGCCAAAATAGCAAAATCAGGAGAAAGAGATGGCATGTTCCATCACACCTGTCAATCATAGTCACACTAGCCAATCATGGGCATCTATAAGCTCATGCATGCAGAAGAGGGTAAATATTGCTTTCTTCCGAGTGTGTTATGCTGCCCTGTGATGCAGCATGAGCAGCAGTTTGAAAAGAGGTGGTTGGCTGGCTTCGTGTGTCTCAGAGGAAGCATGTGTTAGCCTTCACACTCCCAGGTTAGTCAAGTCATGTAGTGTGCACTGGCCATTAGAAGCCTGGTCTTGCTTATTACTGTCACTGGTTTTATGATCACTTTTGAAAATGGTTCCTTTAACAATTCAAGTAAACTTCACTGACGTTCTCTGTAATCCAGGTCTGACCAAGCATTAGATTCGAAATCTAATATTTTGTTTACACCATATTATTATAATTAAACAATTAACCAATAGAAATTCACACTTCCAATCCTTCACTGGGTTAGAGATAGAAAGTTAAATTGCTCTAAATGATTTCACTACATGATGAATGCAAAGTGTATGCAACGACGTGATTGCTTTGCAATCTTCAATTTACAATTCAAGAAATAAACGTGCTATATAAACTCACCCTGATACATGGCCTGTGCTCCTGTCCATGCAAAGAGGCTTGCAATAGCGTTGGCCCTCAAAAACACCTCAATGTGATCAGAGAGGTTTTTATTAATAAGTTTGTCCCTACGGAACCGATCAGGAACCACGTGGAACTGTGTGTGACCATAGCAGCATGGGTCTTGCAGTTTAGCACCTATGTAGATTAAAAATAAATAAATAAATAAATAAATGTTACAGAACAAGTCTGTTGCACAATTCTGCAGAACACTAACTCAAACACATCTTTAGAAGAATGTTTCATCCAACATACAAAAGGGGACAAACCAAATTCTAAGAAACTCTGAAATTTATGTAAATATTACAAAGATTTTACTATTCACTCAAATTGTTGTCAGTAATAAAATTTGTAATGAAAACTATTGTATTAAATAAGAAAAGAATGCACAATAGAAGAATTTTCACTAGTGCTCCCAGACTCTTGGACCCAGCTGTGTGTGTTAAATATGCATAAGTCACAAACACCAGTATTTTCATTGCATTTGATCAAACAGGCATACAAACCTGTGGAGATGTTATTGTCATATTGTCTTTGGAACAAAGGGAGGCGATCAGGAGCCCACTGGATCACTGGCACTTCAGCAGCTACCTCTGTCTCAAGTGGCACAAACTGCAGAAAGACATTTGTTTAATCACTGATTAAGACGCAACTGTGTAGTTATGCATTATCAAAGGGAGGAAAACCTTAAAAGATAGACCTCAGGTAGCTGCTGCCTGATGCGTATCTGACTGTGAGGTCGGTCATCAATCTGGAACCTCTGGGGCTCGACTCTGCCACGCCGGTGTCCTCTTGGGATAGTCCTCTCTCCGTTCACCCAGTAAAAGTTGACGTAAGGAGACACATCTGTAATCAGATTTTTGTATTTCAATACACTACTTGATGGATGAGAATTATACAGCATGTTAATGATGATCAGGAGTCTTACCTAAACTAGAGTGTTGGAGCGCAGGATTTCTGCTGGCCAACAAGGCAATAAGCCCAGACACAGTGTTCTTCACAAAGGGTGTAACAAACTGTTTCTGCTCTTTCTGAATGAACGGTCTGCCTTTCTTCATGTGCCAGTGCTCCTGCAGGAGAGCGTTGCACACTGTGGAGCTCAGCTCAGACACCACAGCATCCTCCAGCTCGGTACAGCTGAACTTCTCCGGAAGAGCCGGGAGATACGCTGTGTTGGTGAAATGCTGGTACCATTTATCCGCTCCTATAGCTGAGGTCTGAGGGTAAACCACATATTTCATGCGCTGGATGCGGGTCAGAGATCTGATCTTTTCCTCTGGCTCGACTGTCTTTAGCCGGTCAAAGAACTCCAGTAACACTCTCCTCTTCGCAGATTTGCTCTTTGCTGTCCGAGAAGGTAAGATCGGTGGATATAACGGGCTCGCTTCTGTACTTTTAACTTGTACATTTCTGGTGCAGATCACACGCCATGTTTGAGTTGTCAAAAATAACTGCAAGGGCGATCTACTGCAAGCCGCCATGTTTTCACCCCCATGCAGCCCAGTAGCTCTTCTTCTACTTTTAATATTGGTTGGCAAACCGAGTATTTGGTGCACTGCTGCCACCAACTGGACTGGAATGTAAAGCACGAGAAACACTCAGCGGTCACTTTAATAGGAACACCGGCGCATTCACGCAATTATCCAACCAGCCAATCATGTGGCTGCATGCAGTTCATGCAGATGCAGGTCAGGAGCTTCACTTAGTGTTCATATTAAACATCAGAGTGTGGGAGGATGTGATCTTTTTGACTTTGTTGGTGGCTGGAGATGGGCTGGTTTGAGTTTTTCCTGAAACTGCTGATATCCTAGGATTTCCACACACAACAGAGTTTACACAGAATGGTGCAAAAAAAACAAAACAAAAAAAACATCCAGCACGATAGAGATCAGTGAAGACAGGTTTGAACTGGCAGAAAGGCTTCAGTAACACAAATAACCACTCTTTACAACCATGGTGAGCAGAAAAGAATCTCAGAATGCATATGTCAAACCTTGAGGCAAATGGACTACAAAAGCAATATGATTAAAACCCTGGGGTCCAGTCCTGTCACCCAGGAACAGGAAACTGAAGCTACAGTGGACTCAGGCTCACCAAAACTGGGTGGTTGAAAATTATGGAAAAAAACCTTGCCCTCGTCTGACAAATCTCAATTTTTGCTGCGACATTGCAGATGATAAGGTTTAGGCCAATATTTGGCATCCATGGATCCAACATGCCTTGTGTCAACAGTTCAGTTGTTGTTGTTGTTGTAACGGTGTGGGGAATCTATTCTTGGTACACTTGGGTCCATTAATACCAGCATTGAACATTGTTTGAATTTGTCATTTGAGTCTATCTGAGTATTATTGCTGACAATGTGCATTCTTTTTTGGCCACAATCTTCCCATCAAATAATGGCGACTTCCAGCATGATAATTCATGTCACAAAGCACAAATCCTCTCAAACCTGTTCCATGAACATGGTACTTCAATGGCCTGCTCAGTTTCCAGATCCGAATTCAGTAGAGCACCTTTTGGGATGAAGGGTTTTACAGAGGCACTTTCCAAAAAATGTTGATTGGTTTATGTGAGATTTTATACTTTAAATGGCATTAGTTTTTGTAATAGTGCATTGTATGTTCTTGACTAAACATTAAATAAATGAAACATTCCTTTCTCCTACTGAGTCTGTACAGTTAATTTAATTTAATTAAACATTTTAATCAAAACAATATTCCAGCAAAACACTACTGTGAGTTGACCAGGCTCCTGTCTTGCCCTAAAGTCACGTGACACCGCAGGAACTGCGCATGCGTGCAATGCGAACTGGAGTGAAACATTTCTTTCTGCAATGACCCTGCGCACTTTTATACAGAGACGGGGCTTCTCGTTGCCTTTTGTGTATACTTTACAACGGCGTGCTATAACAGTCCAGGTGTTTATAAGTAGTTAATATTTCCGGGTTCTGTGAGGTGACTTTCGGTTGTTTTTGTCCGTTGTTTAGTCTGTTAGCAAAGTTAGCTCGTTATGGTACACACTGCTAAAGTGCTGTTCATCTGTTGGTTTGACTTTTGTGTGTTGTGTTTGTCTCAGAACCTCTGTGTGTCTAAACACAGTGATGAAGTTCACTTGGCAGAAGAAGCCAGCAAGAAATATGGAAGCCATGCACCGACTATATTTTCCAAAATTATTGACAAAAGTATTCCTGCAGATGTAATTTACGAAGATAACAAGGTAACTTTTGTTTGTTATGAACGTTTATGTCCAACCTAGTGAGAGCCATAGTTCAGCAGTCCTATGCACCTTTACTGCATAAATAAGATAAGGACATAATTATCATCCTAGGGTATTAGGATCATTTTGCCTTTTTAATTTTGGCACATTTGCAGCTGGGCAGAGGTTTGAAAAAGGCATTCACCTGAAATGTCCTTGGTGAGGTAGAAAATGGACAGACAGGGTGATCTGATCCTCTAGCCACATCTTCTCGATGTTTTTCTACATATTCCTGTGTACAAAATCGCTGGATGAAATGCCAATCAATCGCAGGGCACCATGCGCGCGCGCACACACGCACCCATATTCACACCTAGAATATAGTGTTGTAGGTCAGCAGAAACCCACACTGATACAGGGAGGTCATGCCAAACTCCACACAGTGAACCTGGGCCAACACTATGCCACTGTAGTGTGAAAACAAACATCATTTGTTCAGAATTAAAATTTTATTCTTTCGGATCAGCTCATTCTCATTTTTCTAACATTTTGCCACAGTATTTGCGTTCTGTCTCCTAGTCCTGATTCTTACCTAATTTTAATTAGCTTCTTTTATTTTAAATTTTGGCCCATTTGCAGCTGCGTGGTGTTCAGAAGGCAGCGTTCACCTTAAATGTATAATGGCTAACTGGTTTTTGGACAGACAGGTTATCAGAAAATTGTCAATGATTTGCAACACATTTTCATCTGCTTGCTACTATTTTATTTAATATGACTCAGGTGGCTTTTTCATATTCATTAAAGTCATGCTATTTCTTCTTCTTTTGAACTTGGTCCTCAGACAGTGCACTGCTGTAACATCTCTTTCAGTGTTTAGCATTTCGCGACATCAGTCCCCAGGCTCCTGTGCATTTCCTGGTTATTCCCAGAACACCTATCCCGAGGATAAGTGATGCTCATGATGATGATGCACCGGTTTGTCTCTCTGTGACTCTGTGTCTCTTATTCTTTTATTTTGCTGTATCATTCACTTTGAAGACATTGATGCCTTAATCATTTTTCTTTTTTACTTTCAGCTTCTTGGACATCTCTTGGTGGTAGCAAAAAACCTGGCAAAGAAAGAAGGATTAAGTGAGGGATACAGATTGGGTATGATTGTAGTATTGAGCATAACTGATTATTCTTATGATTATGTATGTTTTAGAGATATTTAAAGTTTATTTTTTATTCATGGTGATCTTATACATGCTGACAGACCGTGTGTTTCTGTTACAGTCATCAATGATGGGAAGCATGGGGCTCAGTCTGTGTATCACCTGCACCTTCATGTGCTTGGAGGGCGACAGATGCAGTGGCCTCCAGGATAGATGACCACTTCGTTCACTAATGATTAACTGTGAAGATAATATATATTCAGTTTAAATAAATAGCTAGTTGCAGGATATCAGAAATAATAGAAATGATAGATAAAGAATGAGCTAAGCAATAAGGTTTTGCTTTCCTTAAAAACAAAGAAGGACTGGCCAACATAACACAATGATAATAAAGTAAATGCATTTTGAAAATGGGTGTTGCAGATTTTGTACTTTGCAGAACAAAGTAATATTGTTTTTGCTTTTTTCACATTAAGATTTCTAAATTGTACTGTAATTATCAAGATGCTAGAGTTGCTAACTTCACTGCTCAGTTTATTATAGTTAATATTATCATAAAAGTTGCTATTGGTACATAACATTGCTTAAGAGAATGCCATTAAACTTGTACTAACTAGCCCCGGTGCTCAGACATTGTATCCAGTCCTTGACCTCATGCCTGATCACTGTACCAACTAATTCATCAGTTCTGGCAAAAATAAATAAATCAATAAAAAAAGGAATAAATAATAATCTTGATGACTTCAGATGTATAATGATGGTAAGGCATTTGACCCATCAGCTTCCTCCTGATCTGAAGCCATCTACAACATTTCAGTTTGCATTCATTCATTTGACAGATGCTCTTTTTCAATGTGTACACATACTGTAGTGCAGAACACAGAACAGAAATGAGCAGTTGAGTTGTAAGGCTCAGTAGTGGCTCCCTGTACAGTCCGGGGCTGGAAATGTATAAAGGTTATGAGAATTGCTTTAAAATATTATGAGAGAAATGTGTCCTAAATCTTAGCTAAGAGTTGATTCTAGGAGTAAATCATGAAATGTGAAACTGACACACCATTTCTGTAGTAAGGGCCAAAAAAATCTTGTGATAGACTATCGTCCTATTCAGCAAGTATTCCTACCTTGCTCTGTGTGTTTGTGGGATCTACCATGACCTTGACCAGGAAAAAGCACTTACTGAAGATAAATAAATTAATCTTGAAATTGATATGTGATCAGTGCCTCTTTCACCAGATTTTGAATAATGACCCTGATTGGATTACATTAATCATATGATCTTGGTGCTTCTACAGTATTATATAATGTTGCAATTATATGCTGCAACATTATGGCTTCGCTGTATCTCTAACACATAAACAGGCTTAAAAAGAATACACATAAATTCATATCCACTATCCAACATAAATATTAAATTAATAGATATGCAATTTTAAGTTGATAACTTTCTACTTCAGCTGCATAATGATTTGGAAAGTTTTTTTTTTTCAGTGGATATTGTCAATGTTACTAGAGATTTTATCTCGATTCAGTATATGCATCCAAAGAAAATGATGCATATCCAGCAATCTTTATATGGAAATTCTGAACACAGAAAGCAGAAGTAGAATGTAGGAAGATCTAGGAAACATCTCTGGGACCAACTTTGCCTCATACTGAAAGTGAACTAAATGGGGGTTTGAAATAAAATAGGATTATGACCAACTTCCCTTACTTGACAAATAGAGTAGGCATGTATGTTTAGGCAACAATTATGCCTCTGATCATCTACTGTTGTCATATAGGAAAAAGATGGCTACAATGTTTTATCAGTACAGCTTTGGATTGCATTAGATCACCTTTCTCAGCCTTGCACCTTATCTCATGGATAAGATCTTGTGTGTTTACACAACCCTTGGTCATTGTAAATGAACACAAAGACCTTTAACTGCCATTAAGTGATAGTAATGTTAATTTAGTTTATTCTTTAATTCGATAAATTTCATTTTTACAGTGCTAGAGGATCAGAACGAGATAGTGGTGCAGTGCGGGGTATGATAAGGGCTTTTAGGTAAGAGGGTGTTGGTCCATTTTGTTTTTTATAGGCAAGCATCAGTGTTCTGAATCTGATGTGGGCAGCTACAGAAAGCTAGTGGAGGGAGCATGGCAATGGAGTTGTGTGGGAGAATTTTACAATTATATGTTATTAAACTGTACAGTATATGCTGTATGAGACAAAGTGTGAAGTTGGGTCACTATGCAGAAGTTATTAGGAATAGATCCAAGTAAGGTAGCATTCAAATGAAATGGAAATTTGAATGTAGGAAATAATTTGATTAACTAACAATGTTTTTTTGTTTCCAAAGAATCCCTGAAGCTCATGTTACATTCGGCCTATTAGATTTTAATGCACTAAATAATAGTTATCAACAGTAATAATAACAATACTAATTTGATTTAATACCGGAGAGTTTGTGCAGAGCAGACGGAAACATTGCTCTGTACATCAGTTTGCTGTATGAGAAATGAAGCAAACGTCGACGCCCCAAACCGCATTACATGCGTCGCCATGGCGACGTCCAGCGACGTATACTACCGTACTAAACAGCATACCACCTGTGGACCTCGTGCTGCCTTCACCTGCGCACGCGACCACGTCACGTGACCAAGGCAGCCGTCGCCGATGAAACCACTAGCCATGATCCTACAATCTCCAGATAATAATTCACTCTGCCTCTGTCTCTCTCCTCAGTCTCCAAGCCTGTACCTGAACCAAGTGTCAACTACATATAGCCTAGTCATCTGTAACTTTGAGTAGGTAAAAGAAAATAAGAGAAAACCTGCCTGCCTGTGAGTATTGTATATGTTTTTCCATTAAATTTCACATCTGTAAATTAATTTTGATTTCATTTAAAGAAGTACACAAGGTACAGTACAGTCTCGAAACGCATTTACATATTAATAAATAACCTATTAACTTTGAGTATAATAGAAGGAAGTTATTTTTCTGTGTAACGTGGATGAACATTAATGATATTAATGACAGTGAAGAAGAAAAAAGCTGGGTTAATTGATAAGTAAACAGTTTTGCCACTGATATGTTTAATGCCATGATCATCGGTGTCTTTTGTGATTAATAAAAAAAACTAATTCTAGTTCGGTGTAGCATGACGGTTGTTTTGGTTAATATACTGTACTAGTTGTAAGAATGAAATAAATGTGCACAGCATCTGTGTTTTATAGCATTTGTGACCTTTATACCAACAGAAGGTGAACTCGGGTGAACTATTTAGGAACCCTGCCTTATTTCAACAATAATTCTGTTTCTGCATGCTGTTGCTGTTACATTTCACTTTGCATGTCGGATGTGGTCCTTGTCATGTAGCAGTTTGTTCAAAGGTTCATTCAAGAGCAGACCTCGATATTGCCACACCGGTGTTGTAATGATGAACTTTGTTCTTTCGCCCTCTCACACTGGTGATGAGGATGTAGGTTATAGGCCCATCGCTGCAATGAGGAATCGGTTGGTTAAAACCATCAAGAAAGAAAGCAAAATATGTACGTTTGCAGTCCAAAGTGTGCTCCAATCCTTTACTATATTAATGATATTCTGTAATAGATTCTCCCACTCAGGTATAATTGCATTAGCTCAAAACTTCTCTAGAGGTCACCAGTGGTTTAGGATTTGTGTTTTATATGAATGCACAACCATATGAACGTGAACTGCTTTTAAGCAAGTGTTCACATTTTAACCCACTGTCCTTGAAGTGGAATGGGAATCTGATGAACAGATATGGGTGAAAGGCAGACTGTTGACAGTGAAGTGCACTATGCCAGCTTCTCGCACCATGCTTTCATCACTCTGCTGCTCCTGACTCAGCATTGGTTTACTTAACACATACTGTCAATGTGTTGCAACAAGATGCTCTCTTAAAAAGCACACCACTGGAGTTAACTAGTATTGGGGTAATAACAGAGATACAAACCTGGAAGCTAGGCATTATTATTTAAGCCTGATAACTTATATGGCTAAAATCGGATAGTTTTCTACCAACTGTGTTGTGCAAATGTTTTGCAAACTAGAGGCTGGATTTTTTTAACTAATAAATGCATTTTTTCTTCTTTTTTAAGTTGTTTTAAAGCCACTCTATAATGTCGGTCAGTGGACCCAACCTTTCTAACACCTTGGAAAATAATTCAGAGAGGTATGTAGACTTGCGTTTTGTAGGTTGTGTCAAATTTGTACATAACAATTAAAGAAATAACATGGTTTAGATGTCACGTGTTTGTTTCCAAGTGAACAGTGGTAGTCATGTTTCTTTTGTTGCTCTGCTGCTAGCACTATAAAAGATACTCAGCACCATCTCGGAGAAATGCAGGCACTCCAAGACTTCAGAGCACAACCTAACGGCAACTGTATGACTTCTTCAACTGAAAACAATATGATGGGCTCGGTGGCCGACAAGATGAAAGAAATCAATTTGTCAGATGACTCTGGGATTGACAGTCCATCGGGAGATATGAATGCTGAGATTTCAAGGAATGAGAAAATAGAAACTTTGTCTGATATAATCAACGAACATGAGGAAGCATCTATCAAGGGTTTTGAGAAAACTGGACTTGATGCCTCTGTAGGAGGGGCCTGCAAGTCTGCAGGTAAAATTCAGAATTTATGCTTGTTAATCTTTGTGTTAGAGCTGACAAGGGCTGACATTTCAGTCCTTCAGCAGATATACAGGAAGATTTAGATCAAGCAGTGATGGTATTTGAAGGTCTGTTTGGATGAACACATTGTCATTCAAATGAAGAAAAAGTACCATTTTATTATTTATGTTTAGTGTTGCTATCCATTATTATGGATTTAGAAATAACATTTGAAAATCAGGACTAAGTAACATCCTTAATATAATAAGTTCAAGTGCAGAATTTAACAAGCCAATTTGTGTAACTTGGCGATAGCCATGCCTACTTTTTTCCCCTCATAAACAGAAACCTGATTGGTGAGACCCGACATTCCATATCCTTCCTGTAACTTAAGCTTGGTCTTCCAAGCTAAGCTGCTTTAGAATTGTGTTACAGGTGTGAGACAGCAGAAACTCGACCTTTTATCTACTATTTTCAGGCTTCTTGAAAACCTTTTTAAGAGACTAATTATGCTGAACTTTTGCTGTTGTCCTGAATGCTATTTGGCTATTCAACCAGATGATGAATCAATCCCATTTACAGGCGAAGTGCACTTGGCTCCCGCTGAGAAATACTGGAGTACGACAAGGGACAAGGCAGTGAAACTAAGGATGAGTGAGTCGGGATCAGGCTCTGAGCCTCCTCTTACCATCCATCAGTTGTTCCAGTGGACGGTGGACAATTTCGGAGATCACCCAGCCCTCTGCTCAAAGAAGGACGGAGCCTGGGTTACACTGACCTATAAGCAATACCAGCAGCAGTGCCGAGCTGCAGCCAAGAGCTTTCTCAAGGTATAAATATAATACATAGAATTGTTATTTTATTTCATATTATTGTCATTGCACAAGAGTAATGAAACTGGGTTTGCAACTTCCTTAATACATGCTATATAAAGAATACAATAAAACAGAGAATATATAAATATATATCCTATGTGTGCAACTTAAGCAACAACATAACATTAAGGTGTCTTGTAACCCAGTTCGTCCATGACATTTCCCAACTTATCACAATTCTCCATTATGCACTGGGGTGTATTTCTGACATTTGTTTCCAGCTTCACTTTTGCCTCATAATTAATGCTCTATAAATTGATATCATAGTATATTGAGCATGGTGGCTTGATTATGGTTTATCATACAGGGCTGAACCATGATGTTTTGTACATAGCTCTAAATCCATAACAAAAAAGCAAAGAAGCTAAAAATATTATTTTTCATAAAAACCTTCCCACGTGTACCCTACAGTGTGCACTGATGCTGTATGTTGGTATCACTCAGGCTCTTTTTTATTGCCAGCACTAACTGTATGAAAAATATAATGCTTTATGTGCATATCACATTCTGTCTAAAAGCTGCAGTTTGTCATTTTTAAGCAGACTTATAATAATCAAATAATTTGAAACATACTTGAGAATATCTGCAATCTGTAATGTTGCCACTGAATTGATCTTTCTGGGTTTTTTTTTCACATTTCATTCATCTGCTTAAAAATGTCTGGTCCAGAAATTAGCTCAGTTCCCAATAGTCAATGTAGAGCTGCTCAGGTGAGTCTCTTACTGCTGAAGGACAACCCTAAAGGCATATGAATAGGAAATGTAACATAAAGGACAGATGCAGAGACAAAGAAACAGGAGAGTTCAGTTCAGTTCAGTTTTGTAAATGAAATGAGTTAACATAACATAATTGTAGTGCTAAAGTAGAATGAACATATTTAAACACAATGTAAAAAACTACTATTGTAAAAAACAAAATAAGTTTTGCAGTGTTGCAGAAGCCCCTGCATTACTCTGAGCTGAACTCAAATGTCCTCTGTGTGTGTGTGTGTTTGTGTGTGTGTGTGTGTGTGTGTGTGTGTGTGTGTGTGTGTGTGTGTGTGTGTGTGTGTG
>JAQQZR010000014.1:6582598-6597063 GCA_030068235.1 Notoglanidium macrostoma | reverse complement strand
ATATATATCGAAATATGACTGAATCAAGGCCAGAAATTGGACTGTATGAAGAAGACTAAATGTCAGGGTGCCAAAAATAAAGAAAGAAAGAAACAAACAAACAAAAAATCTTGGAGAACCAAATTTAGACCAAGATGAGATATGGCAGTTATGGTAGTAAGATGAGTCAATAGAACAAGTCGATTTCCTGAAATTAATTACATTTCTTGCTTCAAATTAATGAAAACATATCTAGAAATTGGCTCAATAACCTTATAATGTTTAAAAACACTCCAATAAATACAAATATTAGTTACATTTGACGGTACTCAAGATATTTTACTTACCAGAATTTTTCACAGTGAATAAACTCATTGTCTTAATAGTATGTATTGTAAAAGAGTGATTAATTCCATCATGTAAATCCATATGTTAAACATTATTTATTGTGTTATACCAAAACAGTGCTTACATAGAGTTCCTAATTGATCAGTTTTAGTCACTTGTCAAAAAACTGCCTTTTTGTAAATAGCACTCTTGAAGCCTGGCGATCAACATGTGGGTTCAAAAGTGTGTTTATGAACTAATGTGCTCTTTTTTCAATTTTACAGGATTATACATATTAATGTAAAATGGCCTTTATAGGACCATATACAGAGATAATGCAAGTGTGTAAGATTTAAAGATATTTGCAAATTATATTTACTAAACAAGTACAACAATATTCATGAAAATATTATGATATATATTTATATATAAAACAATTAAATGTGCTGCGCAACATGTTCATTTGTCTTAGGCATATTGTTTAATAGCAATTTTTGATCAGTTTATTCTTTGAAGTATTTCTAAAGTAGTAGGCCTTTAATTTCAAATATTTAGCACATTTCAACCAATTTTGTGCCCTTAAAATAGGGTCACTGGCTAAACGGGTTCAGAACTCCTGCTTGACAGAGAAATTGGCTTCTTTATGCCTTTTTCCAGTGAAGTAAATTTTGCAAGGGCTGAGAGAATCTGAAACCATCTTTTCAAGCTTATAAGCTCACACACTATCTGCAGTTTCATTTTGGCAGTCATACATGAACGCAAATCACATGGCAAGCCTTCATGGTCAGGTGGCTGAGACTAGCCCCATTAACATAACATGGAAATTAATTATTATCTGTTAGCACAAAAATAGTCTGAGCTAACCCGCAAATGCTTAGACACTAACATGACAAACATTTGCAAGTTAACAGGATAAACGATGAACAAGAGTATATATAGATATTACAGTAAGATAATATGGAAAAGGACGCAAATAAGACCTGAATCTGTATGTGAATGGATACAATATCTAAACATTTGGATCAGACCTATTTTGAATGTCTATGGATTTAAAAAAGGTAATGTCATGGTCTAGCCTGCAATAGATTGGCGACCTGTCCCGGGAGTACCCTGCCTCTAGACCTAAGTCAGATGGGATTGGCTTCAGCTTTCCCCGGAACCTGGGCAGATATGTGGTATAAATAATGGATGGATGGATGGATGTCATGGTCTGTCACGTGAAGCACAACAGAATTTGGATGATCCAACTCCAGACCACAACACAAGAATAAGAAGAGGATTTGGAATGGCCAAGTCGGAGTTCAGACCTTAACTCAGTTGAGATGCTGAAGCATGACCAGTTTTATAGTTGATGCCTATGCACAGACTTTAACTGAAATTAACAATTAGCTTTAGCTACTAACATGCTTATTCAGAAGCCTTTCAGACTGTATGAAGTATTTCAGCATATGGCACAGTTCTTTCCATACTGCATGAAATCCCTGTTGCATTCAACTGTTAGCAAATTCTCCTACTGGGCAAAATAAAGAAGCGTTGGGTAAATAGTTTACTGCTGATCTCTAGTGGCCATAATTTAAAATTAGAGGTGGTAGTGGTGGTAAAAATCTGTTTTTTTTTTTCAGTTCTGAGATTATTTTGCATGTAAATGCACCGTCATTGTTGCTTGTTATCAGATCAAGTACTCCACCAGAGAGCAGCGTTCTGTGGGTGGCCCATCCATGGTTACATCCCACTGTCAATTTGACAAAGGGGGCATAAAAATGTATATGGCTTTTGAGTGCACTATATAGCATGTTCACCTGACAGTCATTAAGTTTAACAATTATTATATCATCCAAAAGGAGGCGCTGAAGCACAGACCACACACACTTAATGCTCACGCATTATATAATAAGTATCTCAGGCACAGTGGTCAACAAGTAGGAATAAAAACTCCAACTCAGAGTATTGTTTAAGTAGTCAAAAGACATGTTAAATTCTGAAGTATTGTAAGTTTTGGAGCTTTATACTGTATAAGCATGTGGTTTATTATCAGGAAAAGCAAGGAGCTGATAGTCAATTTGAGGAAGCAAGAGAAACAGGTAACAACATTTTCACTATATTGAATTGTTAATATCTAACTCTCGAAATCTCCACGACTATAAACCACATGCTTATACCATATAAAGCTCCAACACAACACTAAAGAGTTTAACATTTAGTCTTCTGACTACTTAATCAGCTTTCTGAGTTGGAATTTTTATTCCTAAATGTTGATTATTCTGCCTATGATACTTATTTTTATAAGGTGTGAGAAGGAGCTATATAGAAATGGTATCATAATGTATACATGAATATACTGAAATATGCATGATTGCTCACTGAGCAGTGTACATGTAGAACTTGGAAGCCAACAGCTGCATTTTGGGATTTAAAGGTGGTATATGTAAGAATTTTAGTTTAAAACATTCAAAAATTAACTAAAATCATCTATGTATGATTGACATCTATGTACTGTGTTGCAGAGATATCTATTGAAGTTTGCATGCTAACTAGATGGCGCTGACTCATCCTGTCATTTTGCTGAAGTTTGCTGCTGTTAATACGACAGGCTATTTAGCGATAGATTATAAACATTAGCTCAACACGAGCACTGGATTGATACTGCTATCATATTTAGTCACAGTTCTAGAATACTTAGTTTGATAGCTAACAGATCACTGATGATCCACTGCTGATTCAGCTCTAGCATAGAAACATTACGATTAGTTAGATGTAGGGCTGGGCAATATATTGATAAATTATCATTATCGTGATATGACCACTCATATCATCAGCCAGCTGAATATTGTGAGTATTGTGATTTACCAGAAATATCAACTTTCCTCCATAAATTAACAGGTTGCTGAAGTGTTTTTACCCCCATGAATACATCAATGAAGAGTCTGTGTTATGTAGCATGATAAGTAGAATTAGCTTAATAAATTCTCCATTCTGCATTTTGTTGCATGTTTCTCTCTAAACATTATTTTCATATCATGGTAAATATCATTATTGTATGTATTTTAGGTCATATTGCCCAGCCCTAGTTACACGTCTAACTAACATCTTGCTAGTTAGCAAAACAAAATAATTTCAAAAGTATACTGAAAAGTATAATGTTGGCTGTATCTTTTCGAATCATTTGAAGGGGAAAAAGTTGTTGAAGCCATAGAACAGATTCACTGTAAACAGTAGTGATAATTCTATGACAGTGGTGGTGGTGGTGAGGTGATGCATTTGGGGGGAAGGAGAAGGTGGAGGAAGATGGGAGGTGGGACTGTTCATTTGTTTCTTATGTTTGTTTGGAGTGTGGAGTATGAATTAAACAGGTGGCCAATTCTTACATATAGCACCTTTAATACTGTATTGGATCAATGCTTGACTATGATTGTAAACATAATTTTCCCCCTCTATGATTAATCAGAACCACATGAATTATGGGATTAGGCTGGATAATGAAGCTGTATCTGCAAGCTTTAACAACTCACTTTGTGAGTATTGGTATGTGTGTGTTACTTTGTGTTTTGCTCTTTATCTTGACCTTGAGTTAACGTGTCAATGTAGCTTGCAGAACTCTGTAGCTATGAAGTCATAAAAGAAATATGTGAAATTTCTTGAAAAAGAATTTGTATCTTATGGATGTTGTACAATTAAGTAATACAAAGATGTGCTCTGGAGTTGGTTGCATAGAGCAGAAAAGTATGCAGATCATTCAAATATGGATCTGATGTCAATCTTTATCTGTGGACCCACGAACAACGAAGTTAATGTTTAATTATCTCTGCATGTTATATTCCCTTTCTTTATCTTGAGCAATAGTCTATCATTAGTTATATCATAAAAAGTGTCAGTTGAAGAAAAACATTTTGCACAAGGTGTTCTCTTTGTCTTGTATGCAAGTTACTTGATACATCTGGATTATGGCAAACAGCATGATGTGGCTGTGGGAATACAGAAATTATGTGATCACCATCATGACACCTCTTCTTATCCTGCCTCTACCTTTTATTGTCAACACTTCGGTAAGAATATGTGTGTGTGCGCTAGACCTTAAAAAATATTTATGCGAAGTGTTTACTGTAGTCAATTTAATAGACATGTTCAATTTAATTGAATGTACTGCAGAATTTAGCCAGGATTCTTGTTTGGAAATTTCTTTGGCATTAATGTATTGTCTTAAATATTGTGTGAAATATGTTGTTATTTTTGGCTTCTGGTCTATGTGTTCTAATAAAACCTGATAGTACTTTATCTCCCTACCAGCCTGACTACTTCTGTTGGAAATGCCCTGCATTGTCAGCAAGCAATTTTTGGGTTACTATCACTAAGACAAGCATAAATTTTTGTCCATGGGATTTGTTATAAACAGTCATATACATTGTTATATACCAGTTATAAACAGTCAGCTTGCTTCTATAAGGTTATGCTTTATGTACATTTTATGTCAAAATTCTTTGTTACATTTTCAGTGCTCAGTGATTTCCTGAATATGAATGGATAATCTGTCATTGATTACCTCGTTACAATGGCACCTGTCAAGGGGTGGTATGTATTAGGCAGTTGATGTGTTGGAAGCAGGAAAATGGAAAACATATGGATCTGCATGACTTGGGGCCAATTGTAATGCATAGACAACTGGGTTAGAGCATCTCCAAAATGGCAGGTCTTGTGGGGTGTTCAGCGGTTAGTACCTAGCAAAAGGGGTCCAAGGAAGGACAACTGGTGAACCTCAACAAAATAGACGTCATATTAAGACTATAGTGAATATTGTGCTACACAATTGTACTTTTTTGACCATATAACACACAGTTATAGAAGAAAGTTATTTGTAATCGCATTATCCAGTGTCACCCAAATGAGGATGGGTTCCCTTTTGAGTCTGATTCCTCTCAAGGTTTCTTCCCCATGTTTTCTCAGGGAGTTTTTCCCTTGCCACCATCACCAAGGTCATTTCTAGGGACTCTGGTGGCCCCAGGCAAAAGGGAAAACCAACCCATTTATTTGCTGGGTCAAACTAAACTCTTGGCATAACTAATTTATTCAAAATAACAGATTCTCACTTACCGCTATTTTGTTCTTTTCCTCTTCCTCTTGCCTGTGCTTTCTTTTAAGATTGCCTAAAGGGTAATTGAGATTCATAGTGATTCATTCATTGCCTCACTGTAATTACAAAGCTTTTGGAGTAAGCTAGTGGGATAGGGACCCTAAGGAGGTTTTCAAATATGTTGTTGGAGTCTCCTGTACATGGCTGATTGCAGAATTTATTATTACTCCATTATTAATTATATTAGATTTAGAAGAACTAATGTAATCAGTTGTCCTCAGGGGCCCAGTTCCACCTCGGGGCCCCAAGCAATTGCTTGCTTTGCCTCTGCTTGTGGTGCCCCTGACCATTGCCACACAGTCTTGCTCGAAGAAGGCAAGCCATCAGAGCAGTGTGATGCTCTGGGCAATGTTCTGCTGGGAAATCTTGGGTCCTGATATTCGTATGGATGTTACGTTGACATATACCACATACCTAAACATTGTTGCAGATAAAGTATATCCTTTCAAGGCAGAGGTAGTCCCTAATGCCAGTGGCCTCCTTCAGTAGGACAAAGCACCCTGCCACACTGCAAAAATTGCTCCAGAATGGTTTGAGGAACATGGCAGAGAGTTCAAGCTGTCCAAATTCCACAGATCTCAATCTGACCAAGCAACTGTGGGTTGTGCTGGACAAACAAGTCCAATCTGGATCCAAGTGGATCTGCTGCTAACATCTTTGTTCCAGATACCACAGCACACCTTCAGAGGTTCTTTGGAGGCCATGCCTTGGTAGGTCAGAGCTGTTTTGGGGGCACGAGAGGGACCTACACACTATTAGGCAGATTTTAGTTGATGTTATGGCTGATCGGTGTATATCCACCCTTCTACTAAATGAAATGCTCATTCATAAAGTTAATTATCAATGGGTAGAACATTTAATTACACCCTCTAAATATACTAAAAGGTGGCTCGAGTTTGACTAAGTAAAATGTCATGGTCATAACTGCTCTGTAATCATATGTTTGCTGATCATTTTGAAACGTCATGTCTACTGACGTATTTCATTGCTTTACACATTTACACAGTACTCTTATCAGCCCACATGGTTAGATTGTCTAATATCGTCAGGAAGTTTCTTTGAACATTCACTTCTGCTCTTCTTCTTATCACTGTAGTGTTGGGTGAACCTTTCACATACTCTGTTGTTGTTTAATAGAGCTCTTTTCATCCATCCATCCATTAATGCAGGGCTAACACAGAGACACAGGGGAGAACATGCAAATTGCACACAAAAAGGCCCCGGTCAGCCGCAAGGTTCGACTCCAGAACCTTCTTGCTGTGAGGTGACAGTGCTAATCACTGTTCCATCATGCCTAAGAGTGTGTTTAAGAGTAGCTCTAGTTCTCTGTATTTCTGTTACCTGCTTTAATTTGGTTAATCACTAATACACCAAAAACTTAATGCTCTTGTTATAAGAAGGTGGTGGGTTAGTTACCCAGCTTTGTGCTAGTTACCCAGCATAAAAATAAAATAACCTTATCAATCTGTTGTAGCATAATCAAAAGTTTAGTCAATCCACTATAAAGTCAAATCATGAACTATGAACTGTAATTCAGTAAATAAAAATTTTAAAGGTAGGAACTACAACACACTGCACCAAACACTCAACTACTAATGAATTATGTATCTATGGAGTATCAATAGACCACATCTGGGACACGAATAGGAATTTTGTCCAAGCTTTCATGTCATCCCTGCCACCTGCTTCTCTGTCTCACCGTTCCATGGACTCGGTTTCCCAGCGGTCTTGGCAGCCTCCAAACATGGCCACTGAGATCTGCTACTCCCAGCACTCCTCTACACTTCCCCTACTCACAGTCTTCTGTTTATTATTTGTGTACACCTGTTTTGAGTCTTGCCTTCTTGGTTTTTGATCATTGTTTTAGACTTTGATCTTGCTCTTTGCAACAGTCTGTTAGATTTTTGTTTGCCAAGTATTTTCAGCCTTGCCTGTTTTTGATTTTGCCTTTTCCTCACATTTTGATTTTGTCTGCCTGCTGTGAATAAAGCTCCTTTTGCTTTTACATCCATTGCCTGCCTGCTTACCTGAAAAAAATCTCTATAATTACAACTCTCTATCTTCCACTACCACTTTTTTCAAGTTGTGCAAAAAAAAATATTAATTAACTGCAAGAAGACAAAGTAAATAAATACATCAATGAATAATAAAGATAAAAAGCTGATAGACTGATTCATGACAATATATAGGTCTTTTGTAGAGCATCTACATTCTACCATTAAAATAACTGTTGGAACTCCTATACTTTCTTTTGTATCCAAAACTAGCCTTTAGACATACAGTATATACAATCTTTATTTATTATTACTTCACTCCTGAAGTATTGCAACAAAAATGAATACTACCATCTTAAGGGGCCTCTGTCTATTTCACAGTCCTTGGAACTAGCCTAACCTTCTCCACCTCCTTAACAGCAGGACATGATAAATCCGAAGTGTATAAATCTCAAGAATGGAAGCAATGTAATTAGATGTGGCTAAAAATGTAATTTCCATTTTTTAAAGGTGCCAGGTTTTACAATTTTGCTGTTTCATCCCATTAATGTCATTGAGTGTATATCATTATGTGGCTGTATTGCAGGAGGCTAAGTGTGGATTTGTGCTCATCCTGATGGCTGTGTATTGGTGTACAGAGTGTCTGCCACTGGCAATAACCGCTCTCCTCCCTCTTATCTTCTTTCCTATGATGGGCATCATGACAGCTGAACAGGTAGCAGACCATTACAGAGCATGTCCTTATTTCATACATTTGGAGACGTTCAAACTTAGAGTGTGGATATTCTGCAGGTATGTATCCAGTACTTCAGTGATACCGTCATGCTGGGAGTTGGTGGTTTGATGGTGGCCATAGCCTTAGAACAGTGGAATCTCCACAAACGCCTCGCCTTGGCCATGCTTCTGGTAGTGGGGGTGAAGCCAGCACTGTAAGAGCCTTTTTTTCCCCACATGTACACCTTTCTTTGGTAATTAAGAAATCACTGTAATTATTCATTCTCTTTTTTTTTCTCTATCTCTGAGGTTAATGTTGGGTTTCATGGTGATCACAGCCTTCCTCTCCATGTGGATCTCTAACATAGCCTCTACAGCTTTAATGCTACCCATCGTGCATGCTGTGATGGGGCATGTCAGTAAGACTGAGCTAGAGGATGAAGAAAGGAAATTACAGCAGAGCAGCTCCATAAGGACTTTACAAGTTGAAGAGAGCAAGAACAGAACTGGCAACATTCGTATGTAGACATGGGAAGAATGACATCAATTGAGAGCTAATAAATTATTTTTAATAGTCTTATATAAAAATGATAAAGACTGTTCAGCAGGATTAAAGCTAGCCCACTGTTTTAGCCCTTCTAAATGCTCATTGTTGAATTAAATTTTTTCATTCACCCTCCCTATTTTTCCAATTTGCTTAACTATTTGTCTTGCGTTACATTCAGTTGAAATACCGGCAGTCACAGGGTGTATTTATCTCTGAGTAACTACTTTATTGATGTAAAGAGAATTTAGCCCAAATGCATCCAAGAGTGCTAATTATACAAGTCCAGTAGGATCCAGAGATAATTATTCTCTGTTCTCACAACTGACAGAGAATTTAACAGATAAATTGATAATCAGAAACACCTCTTCTTCCTATAGAGGAGGAGCCGAGTCCTGAGGAAACATTAAGCGCTGAGCAGAGGAGGCTACAGCATGAGCAGAAGTATCTTAGTCTCACAAAAGGATTGAGTATGAGTGTGTGTTATTCTGCCAGTATCGGCGGCACGGCCACCCTCACTGGATCCTTTCCCAACCTCATGCTCAAAGGACAGATTGACAAGTAACAGATACATTTCCACGAGACACATTACCGCATCCCAGAAATATTCTAACCATCCTAACTATAGATGCATCAATACCATTTTTTCAGACTGAGTATGAGTACAAGCACGTTTTCTGACACTTGTCAGTACAGATACTGTTAGAAAGCACTGTTACACAATCAGGGGTGCCATAGAATATTTTATTGGACTCTGTTTATATTGGTTGCTGGCACGTGTTGGTAGTAATGTACTATTCAAGCTGAGTTTCATGTTTAAAAATTTATGGTTTGTAAATTGTACCTTTGATACTGCTGTGTTACTCATCAGCAAGTGTGCTTATTAAAACGAGTGCAAGGTGCTGTGAATAGTATGTTGACTCATGAGCAAAGTGGAAACCCTGCAAAAGTAGGCATGCACGTCTCAAGTGCTCATTTCATCAGCCCATGCTTGTGAATTTCTCTTATTGTGCACACAATTCACAGCACCTTGCATTCATTTTTAATTGCCACATTTTCTGATACTGCTCTTTATTAAACTGTTTAGACAGCATAAGATGTTTTACATGTATTGTAGGAAGATGCTACAGTTCATTCTTGTGACATTTTCACAGAGTAGAGTGTGCAGTCTGTTTTGATTAGTAATCATGAAATACATCCACATTACTGTCATTTCCTGTTATCTGTTCTTTGGCATGGCAATGTATACTTGGCTTACATCACATAGAATCATTGATGTTGATACCAGAGCATGAGTACATGAGTATGGTATTGATACCAATATCAGTATCAATGCATCTCTAATCCTAGCATATTGTATTAGAAAGTATGTGACTGAAGAATCACCTCACGGGATATTGTGTATATCAATGCAGGATATTTCCAGAGAATGGGGATGTGATCAACTATGCCTCCTGGTTTGTGTTTTCCTTCCCCAACATGGTGCTGATGCTGGTCCTCTGTTGGCTATTGCTGCAGTTCATGTATTTGGGTTTCAAGTAAGTTACAAAGTCATATATTTCCATCTAATGTGCCATGTCCATTATAATAGTTACAAATTGAAACAAAAATGTTGGATGAAATTAAAATTGAGTGGCCACAGTAATCTCCTGTGTATTTTACTACTACATTCTTTGTATTCTTTGAAGATTTTGTACTGATAATGTAACTGTAAGCACATGCTACTCTTGCATATGGCAATGTCCATGTCATAACATAGAGTATTGATATTGATTAAGTGTAGCCAAATCGTATTCACTTTTAGTTCAGTTTTAGCTATGTATTCTGTATCTCAGTTTTTTTTGTCTTGCCAATCTTCAGTGTGAAAAAGACTTTTGGTTGTGGAATGACCAAAAGCAGTAAGCAAGAGGCGTATCAGGTGATGAAGCATGAGTACAGAAAGCTTGGCAGGATGAGCTTTGCAGAGTACTGTGTCCTCGTGCTTTTCATACTGCTAGTACTGCTGTGGTTCACAAGGGAGCCTGGCTTCATTCCTGGCTGGGCCTCGCTACTTTTCAATCAGGAAAAAAAGTGAGTGCTTTGCCATTATATTATGGTGTTAGTTCCCTGCTAAGCTTTTTCATGTATCATTCACAAGATAAGAACTCCAAAAATATAATAATAAGTAATTCCTGTTTTACAGTAGTAATGTAGTAATTGCAACTTGCTATACACTTTTATCTTCCTGTAAATATTGTATTTGGTAACTCTTTAGCTCCTACATGTTTGTCTGTTGGTAATGATTAGTCCTTCATTTTTTTTGTTTGTTTCAGGTTTGTGACAGATGGCACAGTCTCCATTTTAATAGCCTTTGTGTTTTTCATAATACCCTCCGAATTTCCAAGATGTTGGCATACTGGTTCTTTGGACATAAGTGGTATGGTTTGGTTCTAATCATCTTACATCATTTTTGGTGAATCTGTATTTATGTATGGTGGCACAGTGGATCATGGTGCCTGCCTCACAGCTCCAGCACCCTGCCTTGATCAGAGTTACTGACTGTGTTGAGTTTCAGTGCATGTATTTCCCATGCCTTTGTGGCTTTCCTCCAGGTTCTCTGGTTTCCTTCTACCTCCCAAAAAACATGCCAGTAGGTGGATTGTCTTCTCTTAATTGCCCCCAGATGTTTATGAGTGTGCACAGTGCCCTGCGATGGACTGGGATATGATGCAATATACAATGTAATGTTCTGTACACAGTGTGTGAATAATACTTAGACAAGAACAATATGAAAACAGGTTTTTTTGTGCAGCTAAATGGAAAAATAAACAGGAAGGCATGGGTAACTACGTAGTGCCCAGCAAGCTCACAGCACAACAAGATCCCCAAAACAAACTAACTTAGGCTTTTGTTTTATTTTACAATGCAAAATTCATTCATTCATTTTCATTAACCTCTTGTGAGTTCAAAAGTTTATCCTGGTAAAACTGGCCACAAACCAAGAACACACTCCATACTCATTCAGATGTAGTGGCAATTTAGTAGCCAAATCACTTTTTTATTAATAGAGGGAGACCAGATACCTGGAAGAAACCCACACGGACCTGGAGAGAGAATGCAAAACTCATGAACTACAACCAGAACTCAACCCCAGACTAGAAAACACCACCTGCTGCTCCATTTTGCCACTACGTTCCACAATGTTCTTCTAAATCTTGAGGACTTATGAAGTTGGCAATTCAAATTGGTCAAAACAAACAAATAGGTAGTTCTTCAAAATCATGGCAGCATCAGATTTGTATTTGATACGATATCTCTCACTTGGTGTGTGTTTATATTCATTGAAGTGTTGACCCTTCCACTATAAGGTAGGGATAAAAGAGAGTCTCCTGCTACCCTGCTAAACTGGAATGTGGTGCAAAAGCAGTTGCCCTGGAACATCCTGCTGCTATTGGGAGGAGCTTTTGCACTTGCTACAGGCAGTGAGGTATACATTCTCCTCTGAAAGCCACTGATTTCAGAATCATACCTGTTACCCATAGTTGAATCATCTCAGCAAATAATTAAGTTCACTTACAGTATATGTTCTGTATATATCCTTTTGCATGGACAATATAGTGTGAATACTGCAGCAGACAAAATTATGCATTAGAGAAATGGAATCAGAAAAGGATTCATTAAAAAAAAGAATGTAATAACTATTTGTAGCCAATATTTGTAAAAAGATTCACTTTACTGAACCAGGCATGTTTGTCTAGATATCCAAGCTGTCTTTTTGGCTGGGACAAAATCTGCTGCCTCTGGGGAACATCCCTCCAGTAGCCCTCTCCTTTGTGATCAGCCTTTTGGTGACCATGCTTACTGAAATCTGCAACAATGCAGTAATCAGCACTGTTTTTCTGCCTATTCTGGCCTCCATGGTGAGACTAAACACATACATATTTAAGCACATGATGACAATGCAAAAATAAAGATTAATTGATAGGTTAGTGTATAATTGATGTCTTCTACTGTTGTATTACCAGGCAAGTGCACTTAAGATACATCCACTTTCCATCATGCTGCCCTCTGCCATCAGCTCCTCATTTGCCTTTATGCTCCCAGTGGCCACAGCACCCAACGCCATTACATTCAACTATGCCAACCTCAAGATCATGGACATGGTGAGGCCTCAACACCTTTGTCTTGTCGGGATGTTATTTGTTTAAGCTTTTCTATATGTAACAAGAACATATGGCTGTAACTCCACTATAGGTAAAGCCTGGACTTGTACTGAACCTGCTGGGAGTAGTCTGCATTAACTTTGCTGTCCAAACTTGGGGTTTTGCAATGTTCCATTTGAACGAGTTCCCTGCATGGGCCAATGTCACTACCCTTAACTCCTCCCGGACTTCTTAACTCAGAACACTTCTTCCTGCTTCTACCAACCTATCTCTGAGCACGGGAGAAGAAAGAAGGAGAACAACACAGAAAACCTAAAATTAACAAGGCTATGAACTACAACAGGGATGGATTCCAAAGGTGGAGAAATCACAACCATCCAGCTTTTATAAGGTGTAGCCAATTCTGTGAGCGGAATTATTTTTTTCTCATGTAAGAGACATCAATCTGTTCACATATTACATACTATACCATCAAATTGCCACCACTGTCCTGTACCATTCACACACTGAAGAATGCCTCTGGAGACCACTGGAGATGATTTTTTCTTCTGCTTCACTGATGACATTGGTGCTTAAAATGATCTTCTGAACTCCCTATTTAAATTCAGGTGCTATGGGTCAACAGCCATGTGTATTATTGTCACAAAGTGACTAAAGTGAATAATTTTGCTAAATTCCTACAAAACAATTTAACAGGTAATGGTAGAAATCCATATGATTTATACAAAAACTCCAGAATCTTGTGATGTATGACCTGGAACATACACCGCAGTTTATTTAAATTATTTACTATTTTTTAAACTTAGTCCTTACTCCAAAATCGAGGCATCATATAAGCAAGTCATCAATATTTATGGAAGAATTCACAAGCACGGTGACTGATGCATAGCTGTCTTGAACATATACAGTACTCTATTTCCATCCATACATCCAATATCTATAATGCTTATTGGTCAGGGTCATGGGAAGGCTGGAGCCAATCCCAGCTGATTTTGGGGCGACAGGTAGGGTGTACATCGCCAATCTATCACAGGGCTAACACAGAGACAGACCATTCACAATCATGCCTATAGGCAATTTAGAGTAGCCAGCTGACCTCATCTGCATTTATTTGGACTATGGAAACCCACGCAGAAATTTTTTTTTCATGCACAAAAGCTCCAGTCAGCCATGAGGGTCAAACCCCGAACCTTCTTGCTGTGAGGTGACATTGATAACCACTGTACCATTATACCACTCCAGCACTCTATATAAAGTTACAAGTGGCCCATGTTAGAAATACAAGGCAGCCAAAACATTTTGCACTTTTTTGCTGCAAAACGCACACACAGCATAGATATCTATTCCTGTTTACCATCTTCCAGTTTGTTTTGAACTAATGTCTCAATCGGTCTCAAATAAATTCCTTAATAAATAACTTTTATACAAGTGTATTTATTCTTCTGGGCAAATATTGTAATGTGGGGACTTTAAACAATTTAAGGACAGAAAAGGAAAAAAAATTATATTATCCAATATCTGATTAAATTTGGGGTCTCTCACATTTTCATTTTCAACACTGGTTATATATATATATACACTACCGGTCAAAAGTTTGGGGTCACCTTCTAATTCAATTATTTCTTTATTTTTATGACTTT
>JAQQZR010000014.1:6546092-6560059 GCA_030068235.1 Notoglanidium macrostoma | reverse complement strand
ATACTTTCCCCAATATTAATCTAATTATAATACAACTTTCCTAGGGCATTTTACATTTTGGATGTGCTTTATGCTTAGATGTATGATTTAATTGCAGTTTTGGTCTTTTCCTTCAGGTTTTCTCAGTGTTTCCAGTGTGCAACAGGTGAGAACTGTTCTATCTGTGGATTGTAATTCAGTGCCGGATTGTTGTTGACACAGCCTTTTACTTTGGGGCAAGGTCAGGGTTTGTAATTGTTTCAATAGTTTCACTTCCCCTCATAAAGTCGAACAGATTTCCCCATTTCCCTTTTCAAGACATATGACGTTAACAAGTAAATGCATTAATAAGGAACTAAACATTACTAAGTTCTGCCCTCCTTCAATCTCATCCATTCAAATTTGAACTTATTGTTGATCTTATTTAAATACAATTGAAGGAATTGTGGTATTTGATCTATTCAACTAATTTAATGGTCTAGTCATTGTACTAAATATATATTTAAAACCTACATTTATCAATGATGCATTGGTATCCATTTTATTTCACAAAAACTGTAGTAAATCAAACTGTTCTCTAATTTCAATGTTCCCCTGGTGGCCAGAATAACGGTCTACACGACAGTGATGAGTGCAGCAGCTCCAGAGGAGTACAGAACCGTGGTTCGAGAGGTATAAACGCACAGCAGTGCTTAGCCCCATACATACCCCATGTAGTTAATAATTTATTCAGTGTATGTTTATGCCTTTGGTTTGTTTCTGTGTACAACTTAACACAAAATCTTTCTGCCATTCTAGTTTCTTTTCCAGAATGTCAGATTGAAAAGTTTATTAGTTTTCAGTATATTTGCTATGTAGTAGTGGATACTCATGTGGTGTCTCAAATGCCAAAAGTCAAGATTTTTCCAGTGAGTCAGTGATCATCAGTTGACTAGATGTTGAGGAAGTATATAAATGAACTGAAAGTCACCACAGTTTCTCCACAAGGTCTCATGAGCGCCTTTGTGCATACTTTCATGGTTGCAGTAGTTAATGAGATGCCTATTCTTAAAATGACATTTACCCTAGTGTTTTGATTTGGTAATACTTTTTCACAATTTTTTTTCCCAATTTTGTTCTCTTTTGACAGACATGTGCTGAGTCCTTTATGATGAAGGTTGGCGGTCTAAACTAAAACCCTCACCAAACATACAATAGTTCCAGACTCACATACAGCTATGACATTTCAAATAAGCCAATTTTAGGATGAGCTGTATATTTAACTCGCTGGTAACGTATCACTGACCTCTGTGCACTAGTAGATTTTTATTGTTCTATTTGTTTGATTGTTGCTAATGTTAATATGTACTTGTACATTTTAATTTGTGATAGCTTTTATAACATGGGCTTACCTTTGGATTTGTCTTAAATTTGGATACTGCATGGGTGTAATGGTGACATTAACTTTTTTAGTTATGCACCTGACCAACAAGATTAATACATTTATAATTTACTAACTTACTTTTGTCCACTCTAGTGTAGTATTGTAATATGTTTTATAACCTATGTTTTGTTAAGAAACAAACCAATAAAACTACTGAAATATTGTATATGTTTTATGTAGTATGTTTTTATGCCTGGCAGTTAAAATGATCTTTCAGGTAGTTTAAATGAATTGACTCGTAAATTGAACTGTGTTTAGTAGTTACCCTAAATAACTCCTAAATAAGGCTGTGACCTGCATCTATTGCTCTCTAAATATTGAAAACCTCAATAATGAATCAAACATTACAGTACTCATGAATGGGGGGAAAAAAGAATACTTTAAGGTACATTCCAGAGAGGTATTTGCATAAAACTTCATCACAGTACTACATTCTGTTCACCTAAAGCATCATAAGACTGTAGTGGTGCCAAAGGCTGCCCTTTACCAGAATGTCATTTTCTATATAAAGCTCAGTGTAGGTGTAGTCTCATCAAGCTATTAACCTAATCCTCTTGGGGCTTGTTTTCTTGGTTAAGCAGACTGCTATAGTTGTGAAAGGAGCAGAAGTCACACTAGTACTGTAGTATGTTTTGCTTGAAGAAGATCCTCATAGGCTCATGGGTGGGATGGAGGAAATAGGGGTGCCATAGACAACCAACCCTCATGTGTACTTGCCTCGGCTCAGTTTTTGTTGTGTACTTTGCATTGTCCACCTCAAGGATCCACTGGAAAACACAACCACAACCACTGCTTTGTATGGCATGTTTAGGGAGTAATCATGAAGCCTTTTTGGGGTTTTCCTTGATGAAAAACTCCAGTACCAGGTGAGTTATTTTAATGGAAGCTTTAAAGTTTTTAATGGAATACACTCACTGTTAATTTCACATGAAACTCTTGCACTGTTGAGAAACATAAATGACAGAAATATATACAGAACAAAAGATACAGATATTCCTGAATATTTGAGAAAAATACACAATTTAAGATTTTAAGTGTTTATCACAACATTTAGCCTTTTTGTTTCGTTGTCTGTAGCTTGTAGCTGTAGTGCAATAGGGTACAGATAACACAACTTTAATTTTTATTTAAAATTTCATTGCAATTATTAAAAGGAACTGAACTTCAAGCTCAGCATCTTGTTACTATATTAGCTTTTGAAAATAAGTCTGAAATGATTCTCGATCATGTACAACTAAAAGTACACCTGGCTCTTGGGAGGGTCACCAGCCTTCTCATTTCAAATGATGAAATACTCAGACATTGTGGTTTGCACTCTGATTTATAATATGATGTAAGAAAAGATTGCCTGTGTCTCATTGCTCCACCATATGAGTTTCTTAACTGATTCTGCTGAGAGTGGTGATAAGTGACGTTTCACCAAGTCACAAGATGTGGTCATTGCATCTATGTGATGCTGTAAGAAGGATTAAGGCAATCAGGCTGGTCAGAGCATGAACTGAGCTTAATCTGTCACCTGGATCTGTTTACTGCAACTAACCACTTGACATTTTACTCCATTGTGAACTCATATAGCCTTCAAAACACGCATGTGTAATCTCTAGAGGTTTTTTTTTTCACATATTTTATCTTATATCAGACGATAACTTCTTCTGCTCCTTAGGGAACACCATGGGCTGTGGGGTCACAAAAGGAAGTCAATTCCATAAAACACATGACAAAGGTAATCACACTGCGTATTTGTAAAAGTGTGGAAAGAAAGGAGACTGTACAGGCATTTTCTATTTCTACACATGGGTACATTTGGAAATGAATGCATAGTATAATGTACTGATTATTTCACATGATAATTATTTGCTTCCATTTATTTACTTCCTAATGATGGCAATGTCATCTCAGTTAGAATCTCAGGTAACATATCTGGTTCTTGCATGATGAAATACTCCAAATATATTTGAACAGATGATGTGTTTGTTTGTTTTTTAAAGGTATGTACATAGTACAGTATAATATTGAGCTCTTTCACTTTTTGGTCATTTACATTTGTCCCAGTTAATGACATACTTTGATTATTTTTCTACTTCTTCATGCTCACACAAGTAGCAGCCATAAGTAAGTATCCAATATTTTCTCATTGATTCTTTACTATTTACTGTTTATCGTTTAAAGTGTAACAGCATTTACAAATTTCTCACCTTGAGCTGTGCTCAGTTAATTCTTCAGAAAATAAGACATGGCCTGTTGTAGTGTTTTCATAACCCTGCCTGGCTGTGTTTGTGAGTCTGAGTCAGATTACAAGGAGTAGGGTTATAGTCAAACAACATTTGAATAAAGCCCCAGGTTTCCGAGAAGTGAAATTAGGTTGTACAGGAGGTTGCATGGTTGCAGGGTCACGGTTCCACTGAACCCATATTAATGTTCCAGATGTGCTTTAGTGCAGTATGTACATACAGTAGTTCAAAGCATTTGCTGAATCTTCTCTGTTCCACTACTGTGAAGCAATAAGAGCTGCGATTCTGATCCAGCGCTGGTATCGTCAGTATGTGGGCCGCATGGAGATGAGGCGCAGATACACCTGGAACATCTTCCAGTCCATAGAGTACGCTGGGCAACAGGACCAAATCAAAGTACAAACCTACTCACACATGTATTACTAATGATGCACCAGGATACACCAACTATAGTGTTAATATACTGTTCATTTAAAAAGAAAACATAAATTTTAAACTCAAATAATGGGTTGTATTATTTGGTAAGTCATTTTTTTTCTTCTTTTACCTAGCTGTATAATTTTCTTGGTTACCTCATGGACAACTTCACCCCCTCTAGCAATGAACGTAAGGTCACTTCTGTGATATGTATGTGTATGTATATGTATATGTATGTGTGTGTGAGATAGGGGTGTGTGTAGTGGGTAGCAACTGCCATGTCATGGCTACAGGGTCCCCAGTTTGATCCTGAGCTCAGGTTTTTCTGTGCAAGTCACCTTTGTGTTCATAGGGGTTTCTTCTGGGTTCTCTGGTTTCCTCCCACCTTCCAAAAACCTGCATGTAGGTGAACTGGCTATGCTAAATTGCCCCCAGGTTTGAATAAGTGTGTGAATGTGTGTGTCTATGGTGCCCTGCATCCTATGCAGGGTGTAATCCTGCCTCAAGCCATAAGTTTCCAAAATAGGCTCCAGATACACTGACACCCTGCCCAAGATAACTAGGGAAGAATGAATGTGTGTGTGTGTGTGTGTGTGTGTGTGTGTGTGTGTGTGTGTGTGTGTATGATCATTCACCTACCTTGTATATTACATATAAGAAATTCTATAAAAGAAGGAAGATTCCATCTAGCACTTGGTTTGTACCTCTGAGAAAATACTGAATGTTTCTGCATCAGAAAGTTTTTCTCTCAAAAAAGTTAGCTTGGCTTAAAGCGCTGAAAACCCAAATGAACCCCCTTTTTAAATGAATGTACAGTTGAGTGTTTGCATACCCTTAGGCCTGAATAATTAATAAAGGAATAGACCACATTTCTTTGATAACCACATAAATGATACCTAATCCTACACAGATAGCCATGTAAAATCCTATATAAATGATCAAACGTGTTAAGATATTAATAATAAAAAATGATATTAGATCAATGGATTGCATTCAACTTTCTGAGTCTTGTATACCGTACATGTTCTCTATTAAATTTTAATGCCCACTCTTTGCCTTATGGATTAATAATATATGCTCCACTTTGTAGGAAAGTTGATCTCCCACATCTTCAGAGAAAATGAAATATGTTGGGATGCGGAGTGGGAGAGATACTTCAGTTACACCAATATCGACATTCCAGAAATCTATTCAGGCCCAACGCTAACCTTCCCACTAGACGCAAATCAAGCTGCTGATCTCGTCGAGGCTTTTAGAAACAAACAAGTAGGTAAAGAACACTTCAACCCTGGGTGTGAAACTTTCCATTCACTTTTTATCAGGCACTAAAAAACAGACTGCACTGAATTAAATCTAAAGCAGGTATATTTGTTTTTGCAAAGTAGCAGCTCCACTCTCGTTATGTTCTCCAACTTCTTCTTGAAACCTGGAAGCTGCTCAGAGTTCTGCCAAATATCAACCGCATCTCTACCTGCCATAGCAAAGAAATCACAATATGTGGTGAGAAAGCCTGCACCTCTGTCTTTTCTTAGATATCATGTTTGGTTTTCTCACAGCCCTAAATCTTTTCCCAATACATATATTTTACTTAGGTGACTTACATGGACAGTTAGAGGACTTACTTCTAATATTTTACAAAGTAAGTTCAGTATCCTAGAAATTGTGCTGTTTGTTTAACTTGATTTAGTTTTACTGTGACATTTATTATTACTCATTTTAACTCTATGGTCAATGATGCAAAAATGCTGCAACTTTTTTTTGTTCAGTTGAGGGAAAAAAAAAAAAAAAAAACTCTGATACATGAACACTTTTCTCTTTTACTTTGACCAAGCATTTTTTTCTGTACTGGAAAGGGATAATTATTTTACAATGCATTGTTTAAATCATGTATATTTAACTAGGGCGTGTCACAGAGAATGTACTTAATGACAGAAACATGATTTATAACATTTCTCGGCATGCAGAATGGGATGCCATCGCTGGAGAGGCCTTATGTTTTCAACGGTGACTTTGTGGACCGAGGCAAGGACTCCATTGAGATTCTGCTTATTTTATTTGCCTTCTTGTTGGTCTATCCTGGAGAGGTTTACCTTAATCGAGGAAATCATGAGGATCACATCATAAACCTGAGGTATAATATTCAAAATAATGGCCACTAATGTTTAAAATATATTATTTCTCTCTGTTGTAGGTGCAGCATTCTCAATTTCACTATAATTGTGTTTATTAGATACGGGTTCACCAAGGAAGTGTTGGGCAAATACAAGGTAAGTCTTTCCAAATAACATTTGTAACACTTGTATCATGGGACTCCCATGGTAGATTGCTGTTTTAGCATTTTGAAGGAGAACCCAATGCACTTCCTCAATAAAAATGCTGAATTAGCTGCCAGCAGCTCTCTCTGGTGGCGGTAAGAGCAGTCAGCAAAAAGGATATGTATTTTCAGCAGTGTTGAGATTAGAGAATAGCGTTCGCTGTGTTCTTTGCAGGTCAGCTTTGAATACTATTGTGTCCAAAAATGTCACATGTCATCCAAAATGAGAAGAAAAAAGAACTTTACATGCTTTAATATACTTTAAAATCAGAGGATTTTTATTTTGGTGACAGGTAGTCTTTCTTAAAAAAGTAATAAAAAAAAAACCAGACTTCATTAATAGATTATAATTACTTTATTATTTTACATTTCTTGATTACATTTTTACTTCCCGGACCTTTTGCATTGTCCATTACTCATATAAACAATCAAATAATTTGTATAGATAAAAAAAAAACATGATTTATAAAGCATTATTAACAACACAATTATGTACACATAATTGTTGTTCAGTGTACAGTTTGTACTTGATTTGGCATTGTCATTGGTCCTGAGACAATATTTTTAGCCCATCATTGTTTTTGCCTATAATCTGGTTATGAAGACTATTTCTCATGTGTACCAGCTGCACGGTAAACAAATTCTAAAGCTGCTGCAGAAGATATTCAGCTGGTTGCCCCTGGCAACAGTGATTGATCAGAAGGTGCTGATCGTCCATGGGGGGATTTCAGACAGCACAGACCTGGCACGCGTGGCCCGAATGGACAGACACAGAGTGAGTCCAAGAAACACTAGCAGATCAGCAGCACCTCAGTACTTGAGGAACACTAACACTTAGAAAAGTCATTATCATGATAAACTGCAATAAGTCACTGGGGAAATGTCAAATAAGTAACCAGTGTCTGAAATCAAATTCTCAGTAATGTCGCATATTGCTGTGAGGACCATTACAGAAGAGTCACACTGACATCACATGAGTAATAACATGAAAACGTAGGATATAGACACCTCACATATTATCTTTTTATTTTTATCTTTATATTTTTAGGTGATCTATTAATTTCATTTCACATGATGTTTTACAAATAATTCTTTATTTTCACATTATTATATTTTAATTTAATTTTTTTTAAAACAAATCATTTATTTCCGTAGGATTTTTCTCCACACAATTGATTTCTACACAATTCATTATTCCTCATGTGAGGATTTTGCACAAATGATTCTTTTGTCGTCACGTAATTTTTCCCCACACAAATGTTTTACAAATCATTCATTTATTTTCAGAAGTTAAGTTTTGCATTATTCCACAATATTTCTATATTTTCTTTTTTTGCATTTCTTTTGACATCTGATTTACATTTACATCATTTGACAGACAAACTTATCCAGAGTGATTTACATATATCTCATTTATATAACTGATCAGTTATGAGTTATGGGCCTTGCTTAAGGGCCCAGCAGCGGAAGAACGTTAGCTGGGATTTGAACTCACAACTTTCTGAGCAATAGTCCAACATCTTAACCACCAAGCTACCACTGCCCTGGTTTTGTTTTTCACAGGCCTTACCTATTTTCACATGTGATTTTTTTTTTTTTTCCTTTTGTTTTCATTTGTGATTATTCATATATTTTCACATCACATACATTTACTTAAATTCACATGTGCAATAGTTTGACTAAATTATAGAACAATACTGAGTCAAGTAATTATATTATATTAAGCATTCTTGTGTTTATAATACCAAGTTCTATAATAACGTTATATATTAAGAAAAGGGTATTTACTTAATTATCTGGTCAAGTTTCTATTTCTCTCCAGTACGTATCTTCTCTGAGGCCTCCAAAGAAGAGGAGCAGCGTATATATCCGGCATTCAGTGGTCTCGGAGATGGAAGATGACTCTATGAACTCTAAACTCAGTATTTTGAGCAGAAGGCGGGCTTCGTTCGCTTATTTCAGGCCCTTAACTTCCAGGGAAACTTTCCAGTGCCGTTCTTTGCAGGATTTCTCAGCTACAGTGGCCCGGACCATGGAGCAAGACCTCAAGATTCAACAAAGACAGACCAGCTTAGCCCAGCCTGGCAGTAACATGTCCTATAGACACTGTAACATGTCTACATCATCTGAATCAGACACTGAATCCATCAACACCTCTGACAACACCAACAATGAGTGGAAAGAGGTAGATTACTTTTTTTTTTTTTTAAGACAAAACTATGTGGGTGACTGACCATTGAACATCCCATTCCCAAACCATGGTTATTAATAAGAGTTGTTCTCCCTTTGCTTCTATAAAAGCCTCCACTCTTCTAGGAAAGGATTTTTAACTGTTATTGTGGGGATTCAACATTGCAGTGGGGTTGAGGTCAGGTCTTTGTGCAGGACAATCGAGTTCTTCCACGCCAATATTGGCAAATCATGTCTTCATGGTCACTTTGTACACAGGGGCACATGACATGCTGGAACAACTTTGTGCCGCTTAGTTCCACTTAAAGGAAGCCTTAATGCTTCAGTACACAAAGACATTCTAGACAATTATGTTTTCCCAACTTTGTAGGAACAGCACATCTTTTCTATTTAAGATTTTGGACATATTCTGTTTTCAATAACAAGCATGATGTACTTCGGTCTGGTTTCTAGAATCATCAGAGTGTACAGTATGTGTTTGCATTGTATATATACTTGTTTTTTAATGTAGATTTTAAGTGACACACTTGTAATGGACAGGCTTGTAAACAAGTTTTTGTCTGGTTTAGATCTTACCAGGCCTTTACCAATTTTTCAGCATCAATAGAAACCTTCAGAGCCTAAAATAATGTCACACAACATTTGGCTCTATTGTTCTCTCTTTTGGGAAATGGAAAAATTAACAAGATTAGTCTAATTATTATGGCAAAAGAGAAATACTTCTGTTTTTGCATTTATGTTGTATATTATTATCAGATCCTGGACTTGCTGTGGAGTGACCCCATGACTGAAGATGGCTGCATCCCGAACGAAGTTCGTGGGGGAGGCTGTTACTGGGGACCCAACGTAACTGAGGACTTTTTAAACAAACACAACCTACAGCTCATCATCCGCTCCCATGAATGTAAGCAAGACGGATATGAGTTCTCCCATAACCGCAAGGTGAGAGCTGGGATGTCCGGCTAAATGCATTGATGATAACCTAAGCTACTCTGTTATTTGCTTTGAAGAAGGTAACCAATTTTAAATATTGAATAATGTGGATGTTTACACAGAGCAGTTAATTTATTGAATAGCTGGAAAGATGCCAGGGCCTAATGCTGTTATGGACTGATCTAGGTTCAGTAATTTATCATTTCTGATGTGCCATATAGAAAACTTTTGTTTTATACATACATATAAAATCATGGGGGGGGTTTTTTTAAATCTTTGGCCAGTCCAAAAGATTAATTATTAATCGTGCATGGGATTTTAACCTTTGAATACTTTTTTAAAAACCTTTTAAGCCTGTCAGTCAGAGCTAAGCTAGCAAATTGTGAGTGTGTGTGTGAGCTCATGTACACAGAAAAAAATTCTTACAAACGTATAGTTTTTCTTTCAATTTCAAATTAACAACTGAAGGATCTTTCCAGAATGTTCTTTAATTAGTGTGACCTAATGTTTCAGTATATAAACAATGCTAATTGTCCCCTAAACAGTTTATGTCCAAGTCTCACTGTGGACTTGTTCCTAACACCTAAATATTATTGATATTTGTATGTCAAATATATTTGTGTCTGCAGGTCCTCACAATTTTTTCAGCCTCTAACTACTATGAGGTGGGCAGTAACAGGGGAGCTCTGGTCAGGTTAGGTCCAGATCTAGTACCTTACTTTATCCAGTACCAGACCAACAGTAAGACCCGAGAGATGAGTTTTGGACAAAGGTATTTAAAGCCGATTTTTCACTTTCATTTTACACCAGTGTAACACAGATTTGTTAAATCACTATTTTCAGTTTGTGTTTAGGAATTCTTCCCGATTCACTTCACATATGCAGAGTGTACAAAAAGTCAAATTCCTGCTAAATTAAATTCACATAAGCAGGGATTAAATGTAACTGAAATTCACAGTAATAACTCAAATATTGTTGAACTTTACCACGTCTGCACTCTAGGTGGCGATAATCAACCGTGATTGCCTTTCCCCTTAAAGCTGTAAAGTCTAATGTAAAAATGTAAAATGTTTATTTTACAGAATTACCCATTAGTATATACTTTGCCCATTGCAGAGGGAAAAAAATTTTGGATATAAACATATATGCTGTTTCTCTGGCACGTCAGTATTTACTGAACACTTATGTTCTATTTCTTCTTTGTTTAGTATCAGACGAACAGAGCACTCTGCTCTTAAAGTCCTGAGAGAGCAACTGTATGCACACAAGTCAGATCTCATCAGTGCCTTTCAGGAATATGATAAGAACAACACAGGTGCAGTACTTCTTACAAACTACAGACTCAATGGGCATGATACGTAGTTGCATGGAGTTACAGAAGAGACTTAGCTCAGCTAGATAGCAGTCTATGTGATAACAAGTATAATGGTGTTGCCAGTATTAGCATGAAAGTTGAAGCTTCGGAACCTGATCTGTTTGTGCAGTGTAGATATGAAGAGGTGAGAGAGCTGCACAGGCTAACGGACTAAAGCTCTGCTGCATCTGTCTCTTCTGGGTTGATGTGAAGTGAGGGCTAAATAGGAATGGCGCCTCTATCAGCAGAGAGTAGAACAGCGTTGTGGCTTTTGTAGGAAACTGATAACCAAATTTAAAAAAAAGACCAATATACCAAAGCTAGAAAAGTCCATTTTTAGATGGCACTGGAGATTACATATTAATTATAATAATTAAAATGTAAATTGTTCAGCATGGACTTTTCCTGTTGAGTTTTCCTGAACTCTTCTGAATTATCCTTGACCGCTGTGTGATTAAAAAAAATTATTATTCAGTGATTTCTGCTCTGTGGTGATGGACACAGCACCTCATATTTTAAGTAAAATAATGGGTTCTTTGTGTCTTATACATGTCAGATCTAACACTTTTGGGCAGTTGTGTGCCATGGCATATTAAGTTCATGCATAAAAGCGTTTATTAAAGGTCTGGAGTTTATTCTAAATGTGGCATTTGCATCTACAGTCTGTTGCCAAGGACCAAATTAAAGCAGGTTACTTTGAGCCAGATTCTTGTATATTTATGCAATACTGAGATTAAACAGTATACTTGATATTATGCACTTCATATTTAAAGTTTAGCTCCTTTAAATCCCCTGATGTTTCCACAAGGAACGCAGTTTGTATTCTTTGTTCAGGGTTTTTTTGTTTGTTTGTTTTTTTTGTAAAACTGTACAATTTCTTGCCAATGCTTGAATAAAATAGACCAGACCGCCTTTAAATAAATCTTCATCTGTTCACATCCATGACATGAAACTGAAGTAAAACAGGAAATTGTTATTGTTTGAGTGGAATTTCATTAGCTCCTTTTAAATATTCATCTGTGCCATTTGCCTTGCCAGGTTTCATAAGAGGATATAAGACAGTGCCAAAGCCTACAGCAGTGAAATTATAAAAGAGTCAAATTCACACATGCAGTATATACAGTTAGGTCTATTGTACTCATATAAACTCCTAATTATAATTACAACAAAAAGCAAAAGATTTCCTCTTGGTCCACTCCCAGGTCTCATCTCTCTGAATGACTGGAGCAGTGCAGTAGGACAAGTGCTACACCTGGAATTGCCCTGGAGAATGCTGCGCTCTCAGCTCCTCACCAACACCACCAACGACACGCTGGATTACCACGACTGGTTCCATAGCCTCGCTATAAAGCAACCGAGCTGCGAGGTAAATTAGTGCTTAGAATAATGATCTGATAAATCAGAAAATGTCAGTTATTTAGCAGTACAGTGCTAAAGCTCATTTACAAGACTGCCAACATTAAACATCTGACATTTTAGAATTTCTGTAGATATTTCATTTAAAATTTTTTGAAACTAGAATTGCACAGGTCTTTTTTGGGACAAGGCCAAGATTTCGCTCTAACTTTGCACACAATGAAGTTCAGTAGTTTTGCAGTTTTCGCATTTTATGCACTGCACAAACCTTTCTGTTCTGTCTGCCCTTAATCAAGGAGAAGTAAATGACAAACTGTCTAATGATTTTAGAAGAAAAAGGTAAAACAATATAACAAGGGAGCCAGTTCTAACTGCATTTACAGCAATGGCAAGACCAAACACATCTAGATCGTCTAAAAGTTAGCTAATTGGGTTTAATTTGATGAACTATTTGTACAAATAAACACATGATGTCGAAGGATTTGTGGCATGTTCACTATCCACCAAATGGCCTGCTTGGTGTGTGTGCAGTACATTGAGCAGACGCTGCTGGAGACTCTGTACAGGCACCGCGCCACTCTGGAGACCATCTTCAGAATAGTGGACACAGACAACTCGGGTATGATAGCACATTCTAGTCTCACAGAGTTCATTTTATCTCCCCAGTCATGGTCTAGCCGCTACTTCTCATCATTTTTTGTCTTCATACCCAGACCAGGTAGGTTGTTTTCATGGCTGACCAGTTTGTAATGTTGTTTATCTCCAGGACTCATCTCTTTTGAAGACTTCTGTCAGACGTGGAAGCTGCTAAGTGCCTATCAGAAAATGGAGATTTCCAGTGACGCCATCAATGACCTGGTGGTCAGCATAGACTTGAACAAAGATGGCTACATAGACATTGATGAATTCATGGAGTCTTTTCGCTTAGTAGACAAGAATATACGCAGACCAGAGGAACAGGACCTACCTCAGGATGAAAGACAGACCATGGATGAAAAAAGCACACTTCATACACCACAATAGAAGGTAATAATTGTGTAAAGTTGCTTTAATAACCGACTGCTGAATGTGTTTGCATGATATTTACATTGACATTTACATATATGGCATTTGGCAGACACCCTTATCCAGAGCAACTTGCATAACTACTTTGAAGTCTCTATCAGAAAATACATTTTGATTCTGGTTCACTAGGACCCGGGCTAAGGATACCATCAGTCTAAAAACTCTGTTGGCAGGTAATATAGTAAGAAATGTGAAATGTTCCGCTTTGAAGCATGAATGTTTAGGATCCTGGAAGCGGTTCTGCGAGAGATAGAGATACAGTTGATTGTAGACAGTGTGTTCAAGGATTTTAGAGAGAAAAGAGAGAAGAGATACCTGTCGGTAGTTTCTGATGTCTAATGGATCCAAAGTGGGTTTCTTCAGGATGGGAATAACCCTGGCTGTTTTAAATGCAATAGGTACATGACCAGATGTTATGGAACTATCGATAACAGTGGTGATGAAGGGCAGAAGGTCTTGATCAGAGTCTTGGGCAGAGATGGTCTAGAGCATTGGGGAGGGATTGGATCCAGTGGGCAGGTTGTAGGATTGCATGATGAGATAACTTGCATCAATCAATCAATCAACTATCAATTGTATCAGGGACAACATAGACAAACAACCACACACGCTTGCATTAACACCTATGGTAGAGTAGCCAGTTGACCTAATCTGCATGTCTTTGGACTGTGGGAGGAAACCGGAGCACCCGGAGGAAACCCACGC
>JAQQZR010000014.1:6531356-6542618 GCA_030068235.1 Notoglanidium macrostoma | reverse complement strand
ACACACACACACACACACACACACACACACACACACACACACACACACACACACACACAGAGAGAGAGAGAGAGAATACTTACTTCCACTCACTCTATTAGATCAGTATGCACAGAAGTTTGTTTAAGCCTCAAAAGTTCCAGTACAAAATAAATGTAAGAATGTCAGCAATCAACTGGAAAAGATTCATTACAATGAGTTACATTTATTGTTTGAAATAAACACCATATTCACCTATATCGCCTTGCCTTAATAACAGCAGTGCCAGAAAACCCATGAGACGTGTCATTTTGCAGTAAATGCAACTTTATTTTATGCAAAGAACACTAAAAATGTTTACAAAAGGTATTGCAGAAACATTTGTGCAGTGTAAATTTTCAAAACTAAAATTGAATATTATCTTCAAATAAATGTTGCACCTAAAATGACGTGGGGATTGTCTTTTTCAGCAGCAAATATCATGAAATGATCAGAACCGTCCTTCATAACGTGGCGAAGTTGAACTGAAATGCAGGTGATGAACACGGACGCTGCTACACAATTTCAGTAAATTCCTAAAACTCAAACGAGGATGTAATGGCACTAGAGTCTCATATTGAAGGAGGGCGTCATTCATCTAAGGGACAAAAATAAAAAGGTTCGGTTTCTCTGGTGCCCAACATGGCACGGATGTAATCCCCCTTTAAACTAAACTCAGACACTCAGCCTTCCTACGGCACTCCACATGGGCAAAACAGTGCAGTGGCGTCTTAAGAAACTTGTGGCACTGGAGATCATTACCCTCGAAATCTAAACCCGAGGAGAAAATACACACACGTCTTTCTCGATCACTGCCACTGAACTCACATATCATATACACACTGTTTTAACATCACAACTGTGGAACGAAACTCAGAACCACGTTAGAGATCTGTGGCGAGGGAGGAAAGAAAATCAGAAGAAAAAGGTTGGGGGAAGATTAGAAAATGAGGACGAACCAAAAGAAATAATACTATACAAAGTCCCAATAATGAACATGAAACAATGTGTTTGGATACAAAACCTTTTTTTTTTTTAAGCTTTACAAAATTTTCTTTACACAATGTATTGCTGAGTCAATACATAACACTGAGTGTCGTCACAGCGCCAAGAGTTGGAATAAACGCTGTAGAAATCTTCCTTAGTATTATCTGGAAAATACTTTGTTGACTTTCTTTTGCTTTTTGCCCTTAAGTGTTGTAAATTAGCAACTCGATTGCACTACAGCTGTATCTGTGAAAGCGAACTAAAGGGGACGCGTATCTGTAGGGTTATCTTTGGTCGAGCGTACAGCTGAGTGAAGCAATGAGGGCTCAAAAGTCAGTAGCGTGTGGAAATGGCTCAGGTTGGAGAGCTCAAAAATTCAAGTCAGGATAAGTGGAACGTACCACTTCGGGGTGACGAGGACCAGCGGATTTGTCCACAGCTTTCTGAGTTTATGCGTTTATAAAGGCCATTGTTGGATATCGGAGTACTTTTAACTATAAAAGCACCCCAAGAAGGCCATAGGTGTTCACCTAAATGTTTCCGGTACTTTCCTCGCACCTCCGTTTGTTGACTAGCTACAGCGCGAACACTCCGTATGCACAATATCCTTTTCCAGTTCAGAATTTCAGTTCAACAAAAGGGAAAAAAAAAAACCAGACCTACAAAACAAGTCTTACCAGTTTGACATAAAACTGGATGAAACAGGCCTTGGTGGCAACAAATAACAGAAAACACGTAAAAATGTACAACATTACCAAATCCGAGCTTACGGCTCGATAAGTCACAATTTGTTCAAGATGGTATCAAAGCATTTGGCATGGTATGGCTCCATACTGAGGAGACTTTGTACAAATGCAAATGAAAAGGTTTTTATAATAATACAGCTCTATCGGTATGTAGCGTTTGAGCATTTGTTAGCAGAAATAACAGGAAGAGAAAGAAAACTAGACTTTGTATCGGTACATACAAGAAAAGAAAAGAAAAAATGCAGAGAAAACAAAAGCACACACAGATAAACAGACATTTGGGCACGTTTCTGAAACGCAAGTGAGAACCTCTGCGCCGAATGTTTTTAGGAAAAGTGCACTTTTTTTTCCCTTTGCCAAATGGATTTTCATGGCATCGACTCACTTCTCAAATGCTTCAGAGATAAACATCATGGGCAGAATCGACAGCAACAAAATGAACAGAATAGAACAGTGTTTCAAAGTGGTTGGATTGATCATGGGAAGCAACCTGTGCACACAAGGCACAGAACTCCTCACGGATGCTGAATTTCAGTCGTCAGCCATCGAAGTCACTAGAGATAAGAAGCTGTAAACAACCGCCTGAGTAAAGGAGGTCGATCTAGTTGTGCATTCTCCGAGGTGGCGATTAGACGCCTTGAACGAGGACTAGGTTGATGACCGTTTGATCGAAGGTGGTCTCAGGCTACTCCGTTACGAAGCCCTTTCACACAGCAAACTCACAGGTGTAAGGCAGAGAGCAGGTTCGAGTCTCACTTGTGCGATTTGTAAGCTTGCTTTTCTTTCCTTTCAGAAAAGAGGAACGAAAGCACGTTTTCACAGCACGATGAGGAGACCCTCGGAATCGGGCATCGGGCTGAAGGAGTGCGCGAAATGACCAATTCTGGCACCCTATGGGCGATCTCTCCAGAGTATGACATTTTAACATTTTTAGAAATGACCTTTGAAATCTAGTGGACCATTACTTGGCACTAAATGAAGAGATGCTTAAGAGAGCGCACTCTCAGAAATCAGCTCGCAGCAGTGAGATTAAGACAGATGCAAGCAACATGCCTGCCTTTCTACGCATACATACATACATACATACATACATACATACATACATACATACATACATACATACATACAAATCCCCAGACATGCACACAATCTCACCCATGTCCATGACTGCACTGACCCGTTAGCTTTTTAAACACTCTTTGATGAGAAACAACAGCGTTCGCCTCATATTCTTGGAAATGTTAAGATATGGCAAATAAAGAGCTTTGTTAGATGAAGTCTGACTGCACGGACTTCAGTATAGTAGTGTGGCAATAAACTTTCATCATACACTTAATGATGCCTAAACACTGGTGTTCGAGATGGCTCCTGCTAGCAGCCTGGATGTGTTCATGCAAAAAAACAAACACTCTTCCTTTGTTCACAGCCTTATGTTAAACAGGGTTAAACAGGAACTACGGACTGGTGAACATGCACATGGGTACGTACGTTCCCAAAGGCGAGCAGGTGTTTTCAGTTTGTTCACTTTGTGTCTAGTCAACAATACTGTCAGTGTCAGTAGACCCAGAGGAAGTGACTAGATAAACAGCACGGTGTTTTCGAGTAGTACGGTTTTTGTCGTCAAAAAATATGGCAGGTCGAGAAGGCCATGCTTCAAGAGCAAAAAGAATGTCAGCAGAGGAGAGGGCGGTCCATCAAGACGCCTGTAGAAAGAAGTGGCGTCTTGTTTGACCGTGGTGTTTCTATGAGCTGACCTGCCTGAACGCGCTGCACAGTGGAAAGAATCAAAAGGTGAAAAGAGGAAAAAGAGAGTCACAAAAGTGGATCCCCTCAGCGGGAACACCACACAGTGATCTTTATCAACACTTCTGCGCCTCCACTGGGGACATGGCGATGTAGGAGCCGTTCTTCTGAGGCTGGTTGCTGTGGGACTCGGGCGACTCGTCCGATTTGTTGCTGACCGGAGTGTAGGCCGTATCGTCTTTTGACGTCTGCCAGGACATACAGGAACTGCGTTTAGGGTGCTTGAAATATTGAATGTTTTAAGAAGTACAACAGCAATCTTCCTCCATGGTACTAAACTAAGTTCATTCATC
Organism: Notoglanidium macrostoma; assembly: GCA_030068235.1. Lineage (NCBI taxonomy): Eukaryota > Metazoa > Chordata > Actinopteri > Siluriformes > Auchenoglanididae > Notoglanidium > Notoglanidium macrostoma. Next base: position 6,538,771 of record JAQQZR010000014.1, on the reverse strand, counting down.
ACCAAAAAATATCTAAGAACTCCGAGAGAAACCTCATAAACTGATAACACAGAATTATAAAACTGTTCTACTACAAATGAACCATGCGAAAACAGCAGGAACAAGATTTGCAAAAACAAATGCGTGGAACTTCTTTTTTTTTTTTTTTTTTTCTTAAAAGAAACAGGTACTCCAAGTCAAAATGATAACTGGCTAAATTGCAAGAAGCACCTCTTTTAATCAGAGTTAAATTATGAACAGGCAAATAGTGAGCAAATGAAAGGGAAAAAAGGGGTAAATATTGACTTACAGAAAAAGAATGAAAAGCTTCGGTAAAATCAATGCGTTTTACTTCATTCTGAACAGGAACAAAAAAAGAGGGAGGGGGAGAATGTTACTGAAAATGAAAACATGGCAGCATTATGCAATAAATACACTTTTTGAATTGCACACAACAAAACTCCTGTAGCCTACCATATAACATTGAACAAACCCCTTTTCCATTTCTGCCTTTTTTTTTTTTTTTTTTTAAACTGGTGCAGTGGATCATGGGCAGTGGTAAAATAAACGTGGGGCAAATTTAAACATATTAGTTACAGAGCACATGCACTGACGGTTAGCCTCATGCACTTGACTCTTCATGCAGCTGGATAGGAAGTGAATTTAAAGAAACCATTAATGCTTCGTGCGTTATAACGTAACCACACGGACGCCTACTGGGTGCTGCTGAGTGTTACGGAGGCTTTATAGTTCTTAGAACTAATGCGACACACCTTGATGACTAATAAGGACTTCCTTAAACGGAGTCTTTTTGTTTTGGTTACATTTCCTGTATCTACATAACAGTGTCTGTTTACGGCCTTGGAAACCAAACCAAGTGAGCGACTGCCGTGACTAAAGACGTCTTCACAAACGGTCATAGGTTATCTGATCCACATAGTGGTACAGTAGTTCTACACGGACAATAATTAGTCTGATACGCTACACTATCACACAGACACGTGCTGTTTATCGTCTTCTTATCTATACCTCTCCTCCAGGAGTCTTAATCACATACACACCATCACACTGCCAGCCTGAAGCGCAGCATGGCACAATCAGGTTTTATGTTTGTATGAAATTGTAACCTAAAGAGACACAAATGTTGCTCTAGTATTTCTCCCCCACCACGGTACATGCTTTGGTGTGTCTAAATACTTTCTCTACTAATTTTAATTATTGGAATTTGTTATATGTGATTTACAGTAGGCATAAAAATTACTCCGAGAGCGACTGCGGACTTGATGCTAACATAACATTTCAAATCCCATAGACACACGAGCATGAAATCAACAGCACCACAGCAGCAGCGATCGCAGAACTACAGCCGTTAATAAGCCTACTTATAACTTTCACACTTCGACTTGGCTACATAACAGCTCATTCATGCAGATGTGCTTGTAACACCCATTTCCCAGAGAGATTAATATCAGGACTGTAGAAAAGGCAACACTAACAGAACAAAAACTAAACTAGACTATACCGATGTACAGTAAGTGTATCACATGCCATTTTAAAGACATTATCCAAAATACTAAACAACTCGCACATGAAATCGGACTTCAATTCAATGACGTGATCATACGGAGTGTTTCCTTAAAGCAAACAAATTGAGTAAAGCTGTTTTGAGTAGTGTGAAAACAAGCAAAAAGCACCTTACCTTTCTTTGACGGTTCCTGCACACCAAGAAGATGAAGATGAGCAGTAATATGGCGCCCACGCCTACAATGATGACGGGGAAGTTGGACACTATCGTTATAATCAGCAGCAGCGTTTTCATTTGGGAGGCAGACCCGTCATCGATGGTTGCCGTCTGGAAAAAGCAAGGATTGGATATTTATACAAGGAAAAGAGTCGGTTACAGGAAGTGACCTGGATGGTGCCACTGATGTGGCGAAACGAAACAAAAAAGTCTCTTACCTCATTGACATACATAATAGGGAAGATGGTTTCGTTCAGGAAACGTGTTTGACTGGAAAAAAGGAAGATTTTACATCACTAAGGCTCGCCAATGGATTGAAATAGACAATTCTGCAAAGTGGGAAGGTTTTTACTTACGGGAAGCCAGGCACCCTCTTCATGATCACATTGAGCTGGGCTCTCTTACAGGCACGAATAGGGACCCCAGTTGTCTGTAACAAAATTATTACAATAAACCGGGTGTACATCCATCCGTCCATCTATCTATCTATATACACACACTCACACACATATATATATATATACATAAATATTTATTAATAAGAGTAGTTTCCTGTAAAAGGTGGTTATCTCCTAAAAGCCCATTTAAAAACCCTCACTATCCGGAGTACTTTACACAGACATATGTGGTGTCCAAACCATCAGACTTAACGGTCTTATCAGTTTCCCCCCATACACCACAAACACGTTCCTGTTTTTAGTTATAAGAAGTCATATGCCATATTAAGTTACAAAAACATGGTAGGTCTAAACAGCTGAATGGTGAATAAATAGATCAAGTAATTACTACCTCAACATATTCATCATCAGCCGCAAGCCCAGCTTACCGGGTTAAGGTCAAGGTACGTTTCGTGCTCTTCCTTGTTTGGATTCATCCCATCAATGGCATCAATGTACTTTTGATCAGCTTGGTAGAAATGTGGGAATGAGACAACTATAGGTGCTCCTGTAGAAAAAGGAGAAAACGTGTCAAATCATAAGGAATTAGCCAAAAATGTTTAGTCATCCACTAGGAAAGCTGAAAAAAATAATAATCTGGAATGAACTTTCTCCCCAAGGTACATTAAACTGCTGGCAATCAGTTACAACAGGACAATGACCTGTCAAACTTCCCCAGGCAAGGAACAAAATTCCACATTTTATTTGCTCGGTGTGACTTTGACCACTGCCTAAATATAACCTCAGCTGGTTAAATCCAACGGGGAAACAGGTTCTGCAAGGAAAGCAGATCCACTATTCTACTTCTCTAACAACAGTTTCACTTGGAGCAGTTTTTTTAAACTAATCAGGCTATGTAAAGTGTGAAAGCCCACGAGTCATCATTAGAGCAGTCACATGATCGATCAGAAAACACTGCTATCAGCACGATGATTTATTGAGGAAGCAATAAAGAGAACAGCATTCCTATGTCCCAATCAAGCTGCTATTAGAAGTCGTGTCTGGAGTGCCTGGTCCTGACCTGGAGTTACTTATTAAACGTTTGTGTGCTGAACTCTGATTTCTGTCGCGGTGCCGGAGAGAGAACGCAAACACGGACGGACAGATCAGAGATGAACTTCAGTCGAGAGGCTGCTAATGCTGGTCAGAGAACAAAAAGCAGATGTGAACGTCTTTCCATTTTTACATTTTTTTTTTAATTTCCACACAGCATATACTTGTTTTACTTTTTATTCGAACACAGAACGTCAGAATAATACTAAAAAAAATATCACAAATGATTTTTTTTTTTTGCTTCAACAGGCCATGGCTCTTTACTTTAAATGAACTTGACTTGGAAGTAAAGTTAGACCGTGGTGCGTGAGGGGACAGGAAGTGTGCGTTGCTCAGTGCTCGCAGAACTGAAGTGCTCTTGCTCACAATTCAAGGTTTCAGTGTGCACAATTCATGGCATCTTGCACTAATTTCTAATGATCATGTTCGCTCATAATGCTCTGGGAGCTCAAGGCTAAAAACCATAGGATGCTTTATTATAGGAAGGCATTACATTACAATGACCAAGCCTAGCACAGAAAGTAACAGGATTGTCTGGTTCAGGATTGAACCAGGATCCCTGGAGGTACAACGCAGTAAAGCTACCTGCTGTCCATAGGGTCACTAACAGAGCAGTCATAGAAATTCATAGCCACTGAATACAACAGGACAATATGGTGTGAGCGATAAGAAGCACTTCAACCATGCGTGATCCAATGTGTACTTGTCCCTTACCTTCACGACACACGCTGACTTTAAGCACTCCTTTACTCAGGCATTCTCCAGCAGGCACGCAGAAGCCAGCATTGGATGGATTCTCATTAGGAGCAGCCAGGACATCGTCGGGAGGAGCATAGCGGAATGCTGGAATTCCCTTCACCTCTGTATCATGCACATATCCCAGATGGATCGACCTACGTATGGGAAAGCACAACACATGGAGGACGCTCAAATGCAATCGTAAAGGTCCAAAATGACGCTTTTTTTTTTTTACATTCCTCCACCTTTATTTTTACTGTTTATTGCGTCTCTACTACCTTCAAAACGGTTCACGTCGCTGACAATTGAGAAGATATGACATGGTGTCAACTGTTCTGCAAACAATAGTAGCCGACTACGACAGTTCTTAGCGGAGGTTGCCATGTGTAGCGTACCTGCAGAGATCCGCGGCAAAGATGTAGAGCAGCTCATCTCTGGACAGGAAGGTGTGGAACACGCTGCCATCTGTGCCGTTAATCATGTTGCTCTGCTCCGATGACCACCAGGTCATCTTTCTGCAAAAGACGATGAGAAAGTATATTTATTTTAAGCATGAACATTGTATCCTAACCGGGCTGAGAATATTGTGCACTCATTGTACATGAACATGTGAACATTAATCATTCATTTTAAAAGTTAAAGTTAAACAAAGAGATCTTTCTTTCTTGAAGAATATTAGATATGACACTAAAGTGAACTGAGCCATGGGAGTCAGAAGAACCGTGCACTATTTGTTTTGGTGGACCTTCGCTTTGAGTTGGCACATATGCAATGCATGCATCAAAAGTTCAGCAAGCAAAAGTGGAGACAAGGCCAGGTCACTTGGTAAACAAATATCCGCATATGCCAACTAGGCCAAGGGGAACGTCATGCAAAGCGCTGGGTACCTTATTCCGTTCCACGTGTCGATCTTGCCATAGTCCATGTAGTTCTTCTCTCCAGTGTGGAAGACAAATTCACCTTCATGGGTTCCATTTTTCTAATTAAAATGATCCAGGAAAAAAAATAAATAAAAAATTTAAATGACACATCAGCAAAACACCAGAGACCTAAATATGGCAACCCACTCATTTTACAATCTGCTGATCTTATTCTGTGGCCAACAGCATCACAACTACATCCCTACAAACACATTCAGCACCAGGGCTTGGCTTCGGTTCAAGTAACTTATAGGAGGAAAAACTAATTCAGATAAACTGTAGTTTTCCATTCATCATGGTCACTAATTACGTTCTGCATTTAATTATAGGAGAGGTGCTACAGTTAGACGAGGGCCTGTCCTGACTGGTCTTTATGATGGTTTTCACAAATCACACATTTCTTGACTTCATAAAGCTCTAGGCATTAAATCCGGCATAACCCAAACACTCCACTTCCTGTAATCTCTAGTATTTAGACATGTTTTAATTCCAAAGCAAACGCTTTTACGAGTCTCACCTTGTACATGAGGCCAAAGTATTCATCCACTTCAGGCTTCAAGGCATGAAGTTTACTCATCAGTGGATCCTTGAAACCCCAGAGAAACTCGTGCACGGTGCGCGTCATGAACAGGTCAACACCCAGAGATTTCATCCATATAGAGATCAGCGGGCGGATGTAAAAAGAATAGGAGTGCATTTCGTTCATGACGGCCTGCAGAGAGATATGGGGGAACTCATGTTCAGCACGGCTGTCACCAGGTCATTGTGTTAGCTATCATCGTGTACACAGGCCAAAAAGCACATGGTGTGATCAATTAAGTGATTACATTCCACTGAAACTTACAATGACTGGGATGTTAGGAGTGGTCAAGAGGTCCAACTCTGGGTCTCCGACAGACATTTCCGGAAGAAATACGAAACTCTTGGGATTCGTGGCAAAGACCTTGGTGCCGTTTTCCAAGAATGTCACGTTCTCTCGGGGCCTGTATTCTCTGATTGCACGAGGAGAGACATTGGGATTATGGTTTAAACTTCATATGTGTTAAATAGTACACTGAAGCATGTAATCACAGAGCAACTTCTTGTGCCAATTCACTTTTTTTGCTGCCATCTTATCGTTCAAGTTTCATGACGTCTGCCATATAAAACATTTCCCTCCGTTTTTTCCTCCACCCATGACTTCCTCTTTTGTTTCCGGAGTCATTTCCGGATTCTGATCGCGGTTTCATTGTGCCACCGGTCTATCTACGTGGCATCAGGACCAAATAGCTGTGACGTTAAATAAACAGACAAGAGCTGCGTGCTTGGCTTAAAAACAAACTGCCTGACAAATTATTTGATTTCCAGAAAGAAAACATTACGGGGGAAAAAACATGCGCACTTAAAGCTGGACACACAAAGTGCATCATGCTTGATATACATGTTTATCTTACCTGTATGTATAAGGTCCCATTTGTGTGACATGGGGCTTTGCTTTGCCAGTCAAGAACTCTTGAGGGTTAGTAACATTGAAGAAGAAATACTGCATGTAAACTGGGGGTGGAGGGTTTTTCCAGCCATCCAGTACTCGACTGTTCTCAGCCAGAGTGATTTCCTGAAAAATAGTTATGAAAATTAATCATTCTGAAGAACATGTGAGGAATTTTAAGCACCTTTTGCCAAAAAAAAAAAGAAAAGAAATGAAGACCTCAAAGTTACCTAAAAGCCGTGAGCCATTAACCACATCACATTCTACGTCCTAATATTGACTTAACCTCTCCCAAATCCTAAACGAAGCAGCTTGTTTACACAGTTCAGTTCAGGTTAGTGGTGCATTGCCCTAATAAATAATGCTGTTTAAAGTTCACTAGGTCTGTAGGGTTTTGGGGTGATATGTGAAAGACATCCGTGATTCACGTGCTGCGATGAGGAAAGCCAAAGGAACAGAGACAAAGTAGTCAGCCACAAGGGAGAAAGACAACGTCTAGTCAGCAGACAGCTTTGTCTGAGGTCTTAAGATGAAAGAAAGTTCTCACTGTCCTGTCAGCTGAAATCCTAAACAGGGAAGCTTACGTCTTTTGTTTTTACTTCTTTATTTAGCTGGTTTCAGACACGTTAGCTGGAGAACAGTGTCGGAACAGCCACTTAAAACTCTTGGCTGTCATAATTATAAGAATGTGTTGTTTCATGGTTATGCAACAGAAAAAATAAAAATAAAAGATCTACTGGCCATCCAGCTTCGACCGTGTAAATGTGAAATTAGTCACAACACACAAAAAGCACCCTGCTTTAGAAATGTGCAATCCAAGGAAATGTTGTTTACTAAGTGGAAAGGAAACTTTGTTTAAGGAACAGTCCACGGTAATTTATATGGCAGATCAGCTGATCATCGTACGCCGTCCTCACCGCATCAAGTATAAGAGAACTACTTAAGTTGTTGGTTCAGAAGAACAGCTTAGTAATACCGTGAAATGTCTCACTGTTGTTGGTCTTAAAATACACACACACACACACACACACACACACACACACACACACACACACACACACACACACACACACACACAC
>JAQQZR010000014.1:6491118-6519070 GCA_030068235.1 Notoglanidium macrostoma | reverse complement strand
GACCTCACAAATGTGCTTCTGGAAGAATGGTCAAAGATTCCCATAAACACACTCCTAAACCTTGTGGAGAGCTTGCCCAGAAGAGTTGACGCTCGTATAGCTGCAAAGGGTGGGCCGACGTCATATTAAACCCTATGGATTAAAGAATGGGATGTTACTTAAGTTCATATACATGTAAAGGCAGGGGAGCGAATACGTTTGGCAATATAGTGTATATGTACACATACAAGGAATTGGACTCCGGTTTCACCTTGCTCTCGGAGTGCTTAAAAAGGATATATGAATGTGTACAGCTATTATAAAGAAACATTAGTGCATGTACAAGAAAGAAATATATATCTGTATATACATATCTACATGTATGTACATATCTACATGTATGTAGGATATGTGCAAAAAGACCATAGTGCAACTGTGCAGAGTGCAAGATGCTGGAGTAAATACGGAATATAGAATATAGAATACATATGGGATGGGAAAGCAGTTACTTTATATACACATAGGCTCCAGGTTGGTACAGTGGATGACTTGTTGTTGACTGGGTTATTGTCTGTGATGCTGTGAGATTGATTTAAGTGTTCATGATCGTGATGGCCTGTGGAAAGAAACTGTTCATGTGTCTGGTTGTTTTGGCGAACAGTGCTCTGTAGCGCTTACCAAAGGGAAAGGAACTTACAAGTGGGCATTCTGAAAGTAGATATTTGGCCATTACTTACATCCTTAATTTGTTTTGGTATCTGACCTGAGCAGGAACAGGGTGTACTGTACATGTGTAACTGAAGCAACTGAATACATTATTAAAAGCTTATTCTACAGTGCTGTTGATTAATTTTCTATAACACTATAGCCTGACTGTAAATCAAACCACATATTAATGGCTATGTTAGTACTTTTATTGCAACTACTAATTCACAGGGCCATGTATGGTGGACGATCTACATAATCTAATAATAAATAGCTAAATAATTATTGTTCTTCACCAAAGGACGATGTATAATCGTGGTTTAGGGAGAAGTTTTCTGTAAGGAAACTTTTTTAACCAGTTATAGAACTACTCTCCAGTATCATTCATATCATTTTGTAACACTCAGTAAGAGTTCCACCATGGGAAAGTCTTCAGGATAGAGGAGTTTGCACTTCATGGTTTCTCTGTAACATTACAAGCTGTGGGACAGAGAAAAAAAAAGACTGGGGTGGGAATGAATGTTTATAGCTGCTATAATGTAAGTAATAACTTGTGTTGTCAAAGTTCTGCAATATTAAATGTACGTTCAGGGCGTGCTGTTATGCCAAGGAGCTGAGCAATACATTTTGGTTATCTGTTGAGGAGTCATTTGGGGACATGTGCACCGTACAGATGTACAAAAAAACACAAACAAAATTTCTTAAAAACAACATTTTTTTTGTTTTTAACATGAAACTGCTTAATTATTTAAATAGACAAAATGCACATTAATTCTGCCAATGCCAAAAGGGAATTTCTCCTGGCGCTATTTCTAAACCCACACAAACAGTTTGTTTTTTCTTTTGAGTTTTTCTTTCTGCTGTGTCAGATGACCTGAAAAATGTACCTCACACCGTAAGTGTTTCAAAGAGGCATTCCCTCCATCTACTCTCTACACAACAGGGAGGTATACCTGTCTCGGCTGTAGTGCTGGGTCCTCAGGAGAATAACCCTGTAAACATTTAACAGTGCCATCATCTCTTTAATTTCCCTGAAGACTGCCTCAACAGAGAAAACTCTCTTTCAGGGGAAATATTCCCATGTATCGAGACTTTTTGACTAGATGTGCAAGCAGTTTTGCATTCTCTCGCATACTGTACACTGTTGGAATATCTTCAGAGATTTCCAGGAATGTACCATCTATGAATATTCTGATTAATAGCTTTTAGGATTTTAGGAAAAATTACCTTACAATGGCACGATCATCAATTTGTCCAACAGCTAAGCCAATTTTAATACTCTAAAATGTGTGTGACACTGATCTATGATTAATAGTTCTTTAATTCTGTTTTTTTAATGTCAGTTTGGTGACTAACAACTTAGGGTGTGTTCACTATTTATCAAAAATTTTAATGCACATGTTCAGTTTCCACGCATTCAGTCCACTCTCTGTAGCTACACCCTCAGCGCGCACACACACACACACACACACACACACACACACACACACACACATACACATACCACTGAAAGTCACGCCACCATGAGCTCTGACAAGTTTGTTGAAGGGGTGTGCAGAGCAAATACAGTTAATTTGTATTTACTCTCATGTATGCACTAAGAGTTCACTAGGAGTGGACTGTACATAAAGAACTAAATTTTACTTAAATATGATTAAAAACAGAGTTTCTCACAGGAAAGGTTAGATGTTCTGGACACAGACTATTAAACATGATAACAAATACAGTAAAAAGTTACTACATATACAATAAAGCACTATGCATAAAGCCCATGGTGTTTGTAATATGTAAAGTTATGACAAAGTAAATGCAATTCACAACAGAATAAAAGAAATACTCCAGTATTTTTGGCGTAATGTCGTAAATACTATGTCATTATTTGTTCAATGAATTTAAATTTTTCCCTGTACTGAGGAAGAAAGGAAAACCTGCTTATTACTGGAAACATGCTTACACCTGTAAGTGCACCTGTACACCTGTAAGTGAGTTAATATGGGAAGCGCACTAACATTTCCGAATATACACTATATGGCCAAAAGTATTTGGAAACCAGACCCTTCTATGTGAGCCTATCCCCCAACTTTTGCCACAGCTGTAATGCCATAGCATTCCAGTTACCCTACACAGGAACTACAAGGCCTGAACCAATTCCAGCATGACAATTCCAGTGCCATAAAGACATGGTTTGCCAAGGTTTAAGAGAACAATGTCAAGTGGCCTGCATAGATCCCTGACCTCAACTCCACTGAACATCTTTGGGATGAACTGGAACATCAACTGCACCCCAGTCCTCCTCACCTCACTAATGCTCTTGTGGCAGAATGAATGCAAATCCCCACAGCCACACTCCAAAATCTAGTGGAAAGCCTTCCTAGAAGAGTGAAGGCTGTTAACTCAGGAAAAGGGGCCCAAACGTCAAATTAATGCAAAGCCTTAGTAATAGCATGTTCAACAAGGATATATAGGTGTCATGGTCAGGTGTCCATATACCTTTGGCCATATAGTGTATTTTTAAAAACATTGTTTTCATGACTTGTCAGTGAATTGTGGAAATATGTAGAATTCTTCCTTTTAAGTATGAGGTTTGGCGGCATTATGCGTTGCTGCCTCACAACTCTGAGGTCTCTGTTTCGTTACTGTCTGTATATAGATATGCTGTCTGCGAGCTCAGCACAGCTTCAATGTGTGACATATGAGAGTCCTGAGATCAGGGTGTGAGAAGAATAGGATAACAGGGAAAAGAAAGATTTTCACAGTTCTTCTTTCTCACAGATCTTCCATTAAAAATGTCAAACTTTCTGTTAATGCTGCTACTGTAAAAAATTATGCATTCTATATTTGTTTTATTGTCATACGCAATCAACATCCGGCATGTGAAATTATAATGCGGACATACAGTTTTCTATGTTAGAACTTTACGTCTTCCTTAATATTTTTATGTAGACACCATTATAGGATAACAAAATAGTACACGTGTAAGTATAACAAAATAATATTTGCATAAATAAAATGTATGCGTATTAATATTCTATAAATGTAGTATTTAGAGCAAAATGTGAGTGGCAGTCTGAAAGTACAGCTTCTTGTGTGTGTGTGTGTGTGTGTGTGTGTGTGTGTGTGTTTTCTTTTCTTCTTTCATTTTAATTCAGATGTTAAAGCTTACCAAGTCTTTTGCGAATAAAAACAAACCTTTATCACACTTGCAAGATGGCTGATAAGCAATATATAGTAAAAGATCTGTCAGAAATGATATGCAAGTAGCTTGTTGTTATTCTGTAACAGAGATCCTAATTAAACAAATGATAAATATATATATAATTAATATATTAGATATATAAATATTTGTATAACAATATCCATGAATGTATACAATGAACAATATAGAAATTGATTTTTTTAAATATATAAAATTGATGTTAGACACCTGTCTTGAATGCAGTTTGCAAACCGTCATGTCAACAATGGTGTTTAAAAAAAGTGGTGATGAATCATAAATTAATATCGGTTAAACAGAAGCTGTTTTAAATTCTTCAAACTGTTGCATCCTGGGATGATCTGGGAACATAGTTGTTGAGTCCTGTTTAGAGTGCATATTCCTATTACCACAACAGGTAACTGAACAGCTTTTTGAACTAAATAATCACAGAACATATATAATTTCCTAAATATTACACCATGAGCCCTATTTTTTTATTCATTCATTTTTAGCTACTGCTTTATCCTGATTAGCTCTGGAGCCTATCCCGGGAACACTAGGAGTGAGGTGGGATTACACCCTTGATGGGGTGCCAGGCCTTTTGCAATGGGGTGATAAAAGGAGGGGCAAAATACTAAGCAGCACAAACTGCAGTCAAATCCTTGCCAATGTTCTGTCTGTAAACCATCATGCTGCAAGATTCATTCAAATTCCTTGGTTTCTGTCCCAATTCATATCTCTGAGCTGCTTAGTGCGCAAGTATCTGCACACTACTGAGAAGTGCACACTTCACCGAGTGATTGTAGGGCAGGCCTCGCGCTCCTCCGCTGCCATAGCAACCACACGCGCTGATTGAGCTAGTCTGATTAGTATAGCAGTGTTAGCTAAACCGAGGCTGTTTTGGAGTGTTTTCTTGTATTAAACATAGTAGCTGTGTAGAGAATATGTCATATCCAGGACATAGGTTATACAAATGATCAGTAAAAGCTGACTGGCAACAAAATACACAAGATGACCGACAGAAACTATCAACTTGGACCTGGAGCCAACACTCCTGTTTATCCTTGGTATTGTACTCGAATCATACTACGTGCCTTTTTTTATTTGAGTATATTAGACTCTATTTACAGTTTAGACATGACAAGCATTTCTTTCTCTGTCTTAATTCTGATACCAATTCAAGTTCAATTTAGACTTAACCGCTTTACTTGGTTTGTTAATTATGCATCAACTGTATATTATGGAATTTTATGAGCATCTTCATATCCTATCCTAATCCTATTCCATTGTAAACTCACTATCTACTGTTTTATCTGCTTCCAAATATGTTGGGAAGATTATGCATTAAGATGATCCATGCACTGTTTGTAGTCTGTGCTGATTTCATGTTCCTTCTAAGAAACTCCTAGGTGGATATCAGTACATACTGTGGGCATGTGATGGTGCATACTGATACACATAATACTGTAGAACATATGTAGGTTTATATAACTGCACATATTACATTCCATAGCCAGAAGTATGTGGACACCTGACCACTTGGTTCTTCCTTAAAACTTTGTTGTCACAAAGTTGGAAGCACAAAATTGTATAGGATGTCTTTGTGTTCTGTAGCATTACAATTTCCCTTCACTGCAATCAAGAGACTCAAACCTGTTCCAGCATTATAATGTCCCTGTGCACAAACTGAGCTCCATGAAGCCATGATTTGCCAAAGCTGGAGTGGAACAATTTGAGTGAGCTGAACAGAGCACTGACATCAACCCCACTGATCACCTTTGGGATGAACTGGAACACCGACTGCACCCCAGACCTCCTCACTCAACATCAGTGCGTGACCTCACTAATGCGCTTCTGGATGAATGGTCACAAATCCCGACAGCCATCCGTCCATCCAACATCCATCCATCCATTATCTACACCGCTTATCCTTTAAGGGGTTCGGGGAAGCCGGACCTTTGGCCGAGAGGCGAGGTACACCCTGGCAGGTCAACAATCTATTGCACCTATTGTAGGGTTAAAATCTAGGGAAACAGCCCTCCAAGATGAATGTTGGCTATTATAGAAGCAAAGAGGGGAACTCCATACTATGGAGTGCCCATGCCTTTGGAATGGGAAGTTCAACGAGAACATATGTGTGTGATGGTCAGATGTGCACATATTTTTTGGCAGTATATATACATTCTGAGCTCACAAATTCAAGATTTCAGCCATAGTTTGTCTTTGGTCTTTGTGCAGGTATAAAGAAAGACTCCGCACTAAGTGTCTGAAGGATCCAGTTCGGAAGTTGCAGCTCTCCGGGGCCCTGAATGGACGCAGATGGCGCTTTTTGACAGCCGGACTTGATGATTTTAGAGACGGCTACCCCATACCCCAAGCGGGGACTTTCACACAGCCCCAGCGTGGAACTGAAGCTTCCATTTTTGGCCTGTCCCGTAAGCCGGAGAAATCATCAAGACGACGCTTTACCAAAGAGCAGGTGTGCTTCTCCAAACAGAATTGCCTACGCGAGACGCGCCGCCGATTTGTGGACGCAGTGGAGCAGAGCCTGAGCACACACCCACTCGCTCTTTATCCACATTTAGGGAGTGGCATGTCACCTGAGGTACACTACATGAAACCCATCAAGATGCACATAATGTGACACCATCAAAATATATACATATACAAGGATATGAGACATTTTTTTTTATGAAGAATTCATCATTTTTTTCACCCCCAGCTTGTGTGTTTTTGAATAATCAATTAATACCACAAGACTGAAATTTTTAGACGAGGTTATCATGCCATGAAGAATTAAAACAGTGATATACATGGTTCATTTACAATTTAAAATTTAATGGTCCTCACTATTTAGATCACAAAGGCTATTAAAGCTTAGAATGCACCCATCTTGTCAAATGGAAAATACTAAAGTCTATTTTCATTTTCTTTGTTAGCTGTTTGACGATGTCTTGTCCGTCCTGGATCCAGCCATGCACGCCAGGATCGAGACACCTCTGGCCAAACAAGAGGAGTGTAGCAAAGAAAATCTGGTGGCATGTGAAGGCCTTATTCAAGTGACTTTACCAGAGCAGACAGAATCACCTAATTGTCCAATGTAAGTGTTCTGTATATCCAAGAGCCTCTGCTTGGCTTACAGACATGCTCATCTGTTTTTCGTCTTATCAAGGAATGATAAGCTTCTGGAATAAGTCTGGGTGTCCATCAAAGTAAGAACTGGACAGCACTGAACATGCACCTGCTTTACATCATACATTTCTCCTTGTTGTTGTTCCACAGGTAGTAAAATGTGTTCAGGACATTAATCTCCTAACATTCTCGCCAACTCTCATGGTTAAGGTTGTGTCCTTGTCTGTTTCAGTTTGTGCATTTCTGAGCACTAGCACTTGCAGGTTTGTTTTGACTGTTGGCTGTATGCATCTTGCAGCTGTTTCTGCTTTATCAGCTCTGTTATTTTTCTGCTTCACTTGAAAGAAACTGTGGATACACGTGTGCCAAATGAAAAAAAAAAAGTCTGATATGAACACCCACCATCTCCACAGTTCCAAGCAGGATGAGGTACAAAACTCTACTTCTCAGAATCCATATAAATTGAAGGAAGCGAAGGAGACCTTTGCCAAAGTAGACCAAATGATTAGCAACAAAAGCATGCACTCCCTGGATGAAGAAATCAATAGAGTTACCAAACTCTTCTGTGACTGGGTCAGCTCACTGGTCAGTCCACATTACAGCAAATAGACATGTATTCAAGACAGAATGGGCCTGCACTGACATTATAATTGTTAAATGTTGTAAACTTTCAGTGACTAAAAGGTCATTTGTTTTAGGATGCGGAAACCAATGACATCACTGAGTCCACTATCCTGAACCTGTTTGCCAGTGGTCGTGAAAAGAAGCCTGTACTAACATTCCAAGATGTTGGAGCCAATGAAATACCAGAGGAGCTGCGTAAAGACTATTCACACAAACTGCAACTGAAAGACTCCGAGCTGAGCAAGGTAACTGTTGAGCTAACAGCAACACAGAAGACATGATTTTAGAGCTAGCCATATTTTTACACAATTTTGTCCCAGTTAGTCATTGCCAGTTCCCATCTGCTAGCTAGTTTGTCACTGAATGACAGCTACTAATCTATAAAGGTGGAAGAAGCCTGCCACTCCGCATCTGTAACCGCAAACGCAGCACTTGGAGGAGGGTGCTAAATTCCCTATTGTGTCTAAATAAAGTAACAGATTATTTGATAGCATTATTTGGTAGCGGGACTAGTTATGCCCCATTGGGCTCCAAGCCATTTACTGTATGGCTAAGATCTGACGATAGAGTGAATGCTTGTGCCAGTTTGGAGGCCAAATTTATTTTGTTTTTATTTCATTTACTTATTAAGTCTTTAGGATGTTTGAAATGAGTGACTGTTAGTGTTCACTGTCTTTCTAGAGTCTTCCATTCTTGCCGTTGGACTTGCAGATATGTTCATTTAGCCTGTGTACATTGTGTTGTGAACTGGAAAAAAATAACATGAAGGTAGAGGGTACGTTAAATATTGCTGTTAGTGCAAATGCATTTCTAATAAGTACATGACAGTACGTGCTTTTTGAAAATACCAAGAGGTTGATAGTAAAGAGTCTTATTCAGAGTGGAGAACAGAGAATAGGCAGTTTGTACCTCCAGGTCATCTCCGCTCATGCTGAAATGTACTGCAGTGGGTATTTTTCATATTTGGGTTTGCAAATATATTTGATTTCTAGGCCTTGTGTGGTGAAACAACTAGAAACAATAAAAAATAAGTCAACATTTACATAAAAAAATTATTTAATGAAAACGTCCCTTTTTTAATGCATGACAACCCCATAAATTGTTTCCTTGTTTTCCTATTTTCATTCCGAAATGTAAAATGAGTAAATGCAACATACATAGACCTTATTCTTCCAACTTGTCCGCTCTCAACACCAGGTGTACACTCCTAGTAAAAGAATGACATACGGCGCATGGTATTTAAACCCTAATGCATTGAAGAAGCAGTCTGCAAATGAGCCACTGAGAGACCCTTCAGTGACTGAAGATTCTGAGCTTGAGCAGCAGCACACTGACAAGGTGGGCATAATCAGCTGGAGCCACTGAAAGCAGACAGGTAGGCCAGTCCATCCTCCAGTCACGTGAGGTTCGTTCATTTTTTTTCTCTGCCAAACAGGACGAAGAACTGAAGCAGCTTTATGGAGCTCAGGCCTTCAAGCAGTTCATCATCAATAAAGGATTGAGAGTTCCCAGGGTAAAGACAAAGAATACTAATCTGACTCATAAAACCTGTAGACTGCTATACATGCCATAGTTATACACTGAAATTTACTTGTATTACTCCACAGTTTCTCCGTTCTGTTTTTTCGGAAGAAGAGCAAGAGAACAGGACCAGAGTGACAGCTGCAACGGCGTCAACACTGACACTCTGAGGAACTGCCATGCTTTAAATACACCTCCAATATCATTCATCTGCAGCAGCTGATCTGTACTCTAACCTGAAACATTAATAAAGGACAGCAGTGAAATTTTGGACAACACTCATTACTCTTTTTAACTGGAAAAATGTTGGAAAAATGTTATTTAAATTATGAGTCTAAATATCTTTTTGTCAGATGATACATTGTAGTCATGTATCAGGTTCATTTTCTACTTTTACATGTAAAAAAAAACAAAAAAAACCAAAAAAAGTATTTATTTGAGTTGGATATTAATTCTTCGGTCTTCTGTCTGGTCTAGAAGCTTTTCTTTTTTGAGTGTTTTTCTCTCTTTGATCCTCCTCCTCATCTTTTCCTGGCTTTTTATCATCAAGGTCATTTCTGCAAAAGTGTCAGACAAACATGGAAATATAAGCTTTCAATGGTGCAAGAAAAACACCATAAAATCGCTCAGACTGTTCGTACTCTCAGCAATACTAATACCTCGATTCTTTATCTGATGATCCTTTGCTTTGTTCTGAAGACTCTCCATCTTGCTCTGCTGTTCCTTGCATGCCTGCCCTGTTATTTCATCTTGCTTAATGACAGCTGTTCCAATAAATAAGTTAGCATATCCTTAGTCTGACGAAAATGTCGACATTTGCAAGCTGTCAAATTAGCATTTTTAATTGCAAACGGAAGGTTTAGTATTCAAATATATTCATGCATTATAAAGCATTATAGAATCCATTTGTAAGCTTTAGTCACAAGAAAGGTGGGATAGTGAACTACTTCTAGAACACATTGTTTTTTTATTTTATGTAAATGGTTGATTCATTATTACAGAATTAAAAGATATGTTAAAAAAATATACTAGAAAAAATATGCTTTCCCAATATCAAGTGATAACGGTCATTTGGCCAAGTTTAGGAAGGAGCATTTCAGCCAGTTTGCACTATATGGCCTACTATAAGTTTTTAGACACCTGACCTTCACACCCATATATGCTTTTTGAACATATACTAGATTTAATCCCGTCTTTGCTGTTATAATAACCTTCACTCTTCTGAGAAGGGGTTCCAATAGATTTTGGAGCATGGCTGTGGGGATTTGTTCATTCAGCCACAAGAGTATTAGTGAGGTCAGGCACTGATGTTGGGAGAGAAGGGTGCATTCCTGTATATCCCAAATGTGTACAGTAGGGTTGAGGTCAGTTCTCAGTGCAGAACACTAAAGTTCTTCCAAACCAACCTTGGAAAACCATGTGCTCATGACTGGCTTTGTACACAGGGCATTGGTACAGGTTTAGGCCTCTTCGTTCCAGTGTCCACAAAGACATCCTATACAATTGTGTGCTTCCAATTTTATGGCAAAGGTTTGGAGAAGGCCCACATATGGGTGTGATGCACAGCTGTCCACTTACTTTTGGCTGTATACTGTATGCAAGGAAACTAAAAGTAGAACATTGCATCTTAAACATTCAAATACCATATTTAATACTAAAATATTAATAAAGTCACACATATAAAGTTACAAACCACTCACATTCAGGTTTGTGTTAGACATTTGTTATACATTTTATATATATATATATATATATATATATAAATATAAATAAAGAGATAATTGGAGGCATGCTCTATATATATATATAAAAAAAAAAGAATCTTCATTCCAAATGTTTGTATCGGGTGCTCTTACGTGTCAAGGGAAAAAATTCAATGGAAAAAGGAGAGAAAAAACCTCACTCATTAGGATATACATGTCTTTAATATATTAACATGTCCTAGCTGGACTGTTTAAAAAAAATGCCCATGCATAGCAGCTCATACCCTTTTCAGGGTATAATACAAATAAATTACGAAAGGCTGAGGTGTATATACACATGTTCAGGTAGTCAGTCAGTCAAAGAGAACAGGTGACTAATCAGTCAGACAAGAGCTGCACCAACAATACTAAACCCCACTTCCAAAACAGTTCCATTGGCTAGAGATGCAAACTAATTGATTGTGCATATGAAGAGATATCTTTCAATTACATACCCACTCCAAAACAACAGCAATAACAAAAAACATGCAAGAAGTACAACAATCTCCAAATCATTTCAGTATTGAAGAACAGGGCTTTCACAGTGGTTGACACACATACAAAACACAGATCCAAAATGTTTAGCATTGAAGTGAAGAATTTAGTCTACCACCTTCGCTCATTTTATAACTTCAATGCCCTGAATCTTTAAGGACAAAGGGTTACAGAGCTTGGCCATGGGGTAGTCTTCATCATTGGCATGCATTGCATATTTGTGTTCAGCAAAATGCTCTTTAACTTTCTTTTTTATCCTACACACATGGGTGCTCCCTCAAGGACACAGTAGGCGATACACAACAAAGCCAGAGTTACAATTGATAAACCCATTGGTCTTGTATTCTCTGTTTTTAAGTAACGAACTGTCCTGCTCTGAATAATACTCACAATGGTTGCATGTACCACAATTACAAGTCCCCAAAATTCTTTGTTGAGCCATGGTCTTGGTTTGGAACCTGGTAGGTAGCTTCTTACAAGCCCGTCTTTAAAGACTGTGTAAAACAGTAAAATTGTAAGTGCTATTTTCTAACATGTATAAGGTGCTTAGAAACAAATTTCTGAACGTCCTTTACATGCTGTTTAATGGATGGTGCTTTTCTGAAGACCGCCATAATGGAGATGTCTTTTACTATCAGATCGCCATGCATTATGTTCCAATTGGATTTAATAATTTCTTTGATTTTAATGTAGCATGTTATGAATCATGGTCTTGAACTACTTTTAGGGGCACAGGTCTTTTTCTTTAAGAGGGCACCACATGATGGTGAATGTGCCTTGGCTACTGCACCCTCAATTAAATCTGGTACACAGCCCCATTCACACAATCTAGATTTCTTTTCTTAAGCCTGCTTCTCAAAGTCTGACTCCTAAACAGTAATGCATCCTAAATGCTCGAACTGTACAAAAGGGGCGCAATTTATCATCAATTAGATTGAATGTCTAGACAATGGAACTGTTTTGGCACCTGTGCTTTGCCTCTTTGTTCATTTGCACCATGCCCTGAAGAAGGCACCAGCTGCTATGCGTGGGCATTTTTTTAAACACTCCAGCTAGGACATGTTAGTATAATAAAGACATAAAGAAATCTAAGGAGTGCCTTGGGTTGAAGAGGTTTTTTTTCTCATTTTTCCATTACGACTTACATCTTTGCACAGTAAGGGAAGGGCTTTGTGTCCTGAGGCTACTGTGGATATTGGCAGGAAGGTCAGAGGTCAGGAGGGAGTGTACAGGAGACCTCCGTCCCAGCTCTGCTACACAAAATGAAGTATAGCAAAGCCGGCTTGCTCTCAGTCCAGCTTCATCTATGAAAACAGAAATCAACAACAAAAAGTACATGAACTAAAATTATTTGGAACATTGCATTTTATAATATTTAAAATTCTACATAAAATTTCTGTTATCTATATGCCTTTACACAAATGTCATGAGTAAAGGGTAAGAAGTGGGCATTTTTTTATTCTAAAAAATTACAGCAGTCACTCACTGTTAGTCGAAAAAGCATGGTTCACATCCTGTTTACTGAGGTTTGTGGCTCGGACAGGATCTTGCACACTGCATTATTTCAACACATGCAGGGCAGGTCAAGAGTGCATTAATGGCAGTTAGCATTATAGCGCAACATAGAATAAGGAAAGAGAGGAGATCAAAGCATTGTTGGGAAATATTGCCAATCAGTCATGTGTTAAAGAAAAGAGACTGACACAGGAGTATATCTCACATAAGCAAGCTCCAAGCAATCACTGAAGAAACATTCATGCAAGAAAAAATGATGACAATTATACACAATCTTAGGTTAGAGGTGCTCTCACTTGTAACTGGTACTTTGCCTCGTCTTCCTGCTTTCACCTTCAGAGTCCTCAGTTAATTTCTCTCTGCATAAATACTGCATTTCAGTTACACTCACAACTGATGAACATATTGCAACAGCATGTTGTTTTTAATATTGTCAATGTAACATTGCAGTTTAATTAAAGAAAGTATATTTAATTGCATGAAATGTAGCTTTACTTTAAAGGAATACTCCAAGGTTTTTCAACCTAATCATTATATTAGGGAGATTACCACAGACAACAGTTGACTCATTTCCCCTGTACTGAGTTAACTAAACCCTAGGGCAGCTGTCAAGGAAGTCACAAGGGATTGCTCATTAGAGACATCCATATTTCTGTAAAGTTGTTCAGTCATAATATCCATTGTGAACAAAACTGAATTTAACTAAATATTCAAAACACGTACTTTTGCATAATTTCTCAATGAACTCGGTAGCTACAAATAAGCTCTACATCTCTAAAATCCATCCTTTCAAAGATGGGACTACTTTTTAGAGGGAAGAATTTATGGATATATTCAAATCCACTATTATTCGCACACTTCATAAAATTTAGCAAAAACTGATATATAAAAAATATCCAACATGCAATAAGTGATATTATGGAGATGCTGTGCGGTTTTATTTTGGCACTATTTTTCAAACAAAGAGTTTCCCATGATTTTGTCATTATATAGAAACTTTCTCAGTATATAGAATTATACCTACACTACAGGGGATGTGGTTAGAGATTGTTAGGGAAAAAAAACCTGGCATATTCCTTCTATATATTTTGACACAGGTTATTAAATAAGACACATTACTTCTTTGCAGTTACCGATTTCTCTCCCCTGGCTTCTCTTATTACTCTTCTGTAGAGTTCCATAATGACTGATCTGAGATAGAACTCTTACTTTCTGTTCCTGTGTGTTTCCTCAAACCTCCTGGAGCTGGTGTAGTTGGTATCAGGGCTCTGTTCCATACGGACCACACTGCGTAGCTCTTTAACTAGGCTCCGCAGCTCCAGAACAGGACTACATTTCTGGCTACCACTGTTTAACTGGGCACAGAGAAAGAGCGCAAAAAGCACACTCCAAACTATTCTAATGGTTGTTAAGTATAATATTTGCAACTGTAATGATTTATAACTCCACCTGGCTGGCAGAGTGAGCGTGAAAGGGCATTTGTGCTGGAAGTGTAGGGCTGGTGATGGGTGATCTGTGAATGCTGTTTGTAGCTTGCAAGTCTTGTCCCTGCTCATCAGCCCTGGATCGTATGTTCTGGCCCTCCTAGACAAGATATACAACGCAGTATTGTACTGTTGAACACTGTGATAGTAATGGATAGTAATCACTGTTAGCACAGCTGAATGGGATTCTCAATACAAAGCACCTTCAGCTCTAATGTGTGCTGGAGTTTCAGCCTCACAATCTCTTGCTGTTGTTTCTGAATGTACTCTTGGCACTCTGCAAAACTGTCAGACATCTGGAAGAGATGAAACAGAAGAGTCATGGGCTATAAACCCTACACCACAGCTTTCAATAGGGATATCAGAAGGAATTTTCATATTAGGCAGTGTAATTCAAAGTTTCCTAATGCAAAAAAAGTTTTGGGCCGAGTCACCTGCTTGTTATACGAAAAGGGGTCTGAATAAATACATCATGTAGTATACTTTTTCACACATCATTTTAATTATGCAACAATCTTCCAATTAAATTATTAAACAGTGCATCCTAAAACATATATTACATGTAAAGCAATTAATTCACACTGTCCGAAAGGCACTTCTTGGAGTCAAATGTTTTTGGTTGCTGAATCTTCAATAGTTCTAGTTAATTTCCTGAAGCACATTACATAGTGACGGTGAGAAAACGAGTTAAAGACTGAATTTTTTACATGAAATTCAGCTAGATATCGGTGATGAAGTAACAACATTGTGGGCAAATTAATAAAAAATACGGAATAATGTTAAATGTATTATTGTGCCTACTTTTCATCTTCCATCCTTTACATGTATTACAAGATTCCTGTGATTAAAAGAGTACCTTATGCAGAGCTGTGTCCAGCCGCTCAATTTCGTTCTTTAGCAGATTCTCCTTAGTATGGTAAGCCTCCATCTCACTTTCAAGCCTTTCCCTTCTCTCCCTCTCAAAAAGCAGCTCCTGTGCTTGACGTTTGCTCTTCATCACCTGGTAGTTCTTCTCCTGAGAGTTCAATAACCCAGCCACAGCATCTAGGTTAACTCACTTATTAAAAGCATTATATCCAAGCATGATATTGATCAATCCAAATATGGGAACGCACACTGCAAAGATCATCTCAATTATCTAAAGAAAAAAGTTAAGGAACCAAGTGTTTTTTTCCACGTCAGACCACAGAGCAGAACAGACTGATTTGTTGGGGCAATGTTTATGCCATTAAAAGCAATATTGCACTATATATCCTTTCAGCGATTGGCCAATAATTTTATTGCAGCTAATATAAGATGCTTAACAAAAGGGCTGAGCACAGAATGGGACAATGTTAATCCAAACACTTTTTTCATGTTGAACTATTACAAATACATTAGTGTGTGCTGCAATAATAATGCAGATGCTATTTCTGTCATCACTGTGATTATTACAGTTATCTCTCATGTTGGTGTAACGTGAAGTAGAAGTGCAACCCAATGTTCTACTAACTCTTGAGTCTGTGCATCAGAAAAATGCTGCTGCTGGTGAAGAGCTGTACCTGAGTGAGTTTTTCTGTGGTCTCCTCTAGCATCTGTATACGGCTCTGGAGTAAGTCAACCTGTTCTCGTTTGGCAGTGATCTGCTTCTGTATGCCCAAGGCAACCTTCAGACCTGAAAGACCACATATTGACCCAACCACTTATAATAAAAAATATAAATACCTTATATCAGCTAAGAAGCATTGTCAGGGAGTTAGTAAAGGCATTATACCGGTCATTGAAAATACTAAGATATGAGTTAATTCAGTCATTTTGGTATACGGTCCAAATACACCATGAAAATCTTAGACCGAAACTTGAACTGGAATCATCATTGAGAATAGTTGCTTCACATGACCTGAAGAAAGTGAGTTAGCAGTTACATTGTTATTTTCCTGCCAGCGATTCAAAAGATGCTTTGTCTAGCTTCTCAAAAGACTGAAGCTTGCGTCATATGGGACCACATTGTTCCCATTCTCTTCACCACTGCCATGCAAGAACACAATATAACAAATAGTCTTGTAGAAACTAGACTCTAGTGGTCAGGACCTAGCCAATACAAACACAATGCTTTCCAAAGCATTTAACAGCGCACAATTTCTCGCTGTAACAATCGTACCATGATGACGTAGAGCAAAGCGAACAAATGGCTGAACAGCAGAGTCGGACTACGTTGTCACATGACGGAAAAACACATGGAAGAATAATAGGAGGAAGGTAGTGCACCAAGATACTCCAAAACTAGCATCCCAGTATGTAACCTTCCTGCTATTCTCCAGAGCTGAAGGATAATGAAGGGAAGGTTACACACACGAACACACTCCATCAAGAGGCCGAATGAACCCACAGGGTCAGAGTCTTCCACCTATTATTTTAACCTTGCCCAGATCTCACCTCACTGAATGAACATTGTGAATTACCTTCTGACATAAAAAGACGGCTGATTATAAAAACATCCTTTCCCTTCAAGCATGGGCCGCTCTCACTGGAGATGGAGCTCTATATTTGCACATGTATACATTAACACTTCCTATACATTCTTTTCCCAGGGCTTTGATAGATCTACAATTAGAAAGGGATCCTATGGGGTCAGTGAGTCCCAACTTGGCGCCACTGTTTCCCCATTGTGTTACAGAAAAGGCGGCCTAATTAAAAATGGCCATTTTGTCAGTAACTGAAAATTTCCAGGAGGCTCTGCACAGCTGAATCTCACTCACATTTCATAATGTGAGTGCAGACAGTGACTGAATGTAGTTACATTTATCAATAGTTTACTGACTTACACTTAAGCCTAATAAAGAAGCTCTGCAGAGCTTTTGTTTTTTTGGTTTTTTTTCCTCGATAAAATGAGTACCTTAATAAAATCAAACTAAATTTAAATGCACACTGCTTACATCAAACACAGTGCTTTAAAATAGCCGGCAGATACTTTACTACAACAATAACAGGAGGTGCACTATTTAAGCAAACAAAAGGAAAACGTACTGAAATGTGTTAACTGGAATTTATGTAAATTTAGAGTATTAATCATAACAGTAATGGCAGGAGACAAAGGTAAAGGCACCCTCATAAGATTACATTAATGAAATAGCTTGTGGAATTTTGCTTCTAAATGTTCCATATTGAATGACACTACTGTGCACAGACTATGAGAATAACCCATGCTGCATGTGGTTAAGTGATAGAGAAGCTCATTGTGCTGTGGTCTGTGCTTAAAGCTATCAGGTAATGTCAAGTGCTGGTGTGTCCATTACGCACAACTCGCTCTAGTTGATTCAACCTATACCCCTCAATCATTCAGCCATACCCTGTATGAATACAGCCATTTTGAAGGACAGGACATAATTGCTATTCCGAGTACTGGAACTTAGAGTAATTGGAGTAATACTTTGGCACTGCTCAATTTACTGATACAGTGTGGGCAGGCTTAAGAATCTACTGCAGCTCCCTTTTGGATAGCAAGAGAGACTTTTTTTGCTTCACTTTTTAACCACTGTGATTTTACCTTGTATATGGTGTTCACTATATACAGTATTTGGGGGGTGTGTGTGTATGTGCATACCATGTTCATCAGCACCCTCCAGTGCTTTGAGGGCACTCTTGGTGTGCTCCAAGTCGTTTTGAACATTATTATGATGAGCTTTTAGCTTGTTGTAATGCCATTGCAGCTCCTCTGCGTTCCTGCGGTGTTCTTCTCTTAAAGCCTCCTGTTCTTCTAATAGAGAGAACCAATACAATGTCAGTCATTACTACACAAACTGTTAGTTAAATGTGTAAATTTGATAACTCCTTGTGGGGGTGTGCGTGCATGTCAAGACCTTTCAAAAATTATTCATAGTGACATATAATCCAGTCTTTGCCATAGATGCCATTGCTATGCATCCAGTGTCATAACTAGCAGAGTTGATGGTTTTGCGGGGGGACACAAAATTCCAGTAGTCCATTTGCACCTTGCTATGACCAGATTGTTATATAATCCTAATCATTTTAGTTGAAACAGAATTAAAATAAAACTACAATATAATATAAATTTCAATTTCCCAACCAATAACCCCTTAAAAAAAACAGCTTATGAGCAGAGCGGCCTACACCACTATCCTTTCAGGGGAGCCAAAATTCCCAACTATGGTACTGGATACAGCCATCTTTCCCTAGAACCTGCTCACCAACCCGGAGCTGGTTCTTGAACGACAAGGAACTATGGTGGTTATTCTAGGGTTAGAGAACCCTGTTTACAAACGTAACTACTCATGACTAGTGAAAACACTAGCGTGAACAAAAGGTCATGCCAGCCATCACAGGGCTACAAGCAAGACTCTGTGGCTTAGATGCTGAAATCTACATGCTGAGGCCAGTTGTGAGCTAGAGCATCAGGCCATCCTGTCCCAAAGGGCTGTCCAGGTCTGCCTTAGAGAAGCACAAATGACAATTCATTGACTTGGCACTGGCAAAGAAGTGCGCTGCACCAAACCTATCCTAAATCTGGGCTACCACTTCTGGGTGCAGACACCACTCCTCTGGACATACACATCATCTCAATAATATGTCTGTCACACCACTGTGTTTAGGTCCGACAAAGACATATTTCAGTGAGAGGTTCAGCCTAACCCACTTATGAAATGGTTACAGAAAACAAGACTAGGGAGATCACTACTGCCATCATTAGTTTTAGCAACCTCCACAGGCACCAATACTAAATGCTAACCTTCCTGAATCTGACTGACAAGCCTAGCAATATCCACAACACATTGGGTGAGAATATGACTAGCTTTCTTATTGAATATAGCTACACACAGTGCAAGGGTGAAATTTTTTGAGCTCACTGTGAGCACTGTAACGTGGCTGATGAGAGTGAATGCGTCATGTATGGTCTGATTCTTAGCGGGGGCCAATAGGAGCTGACGAGAAAAAAAAAAAAAAAAAAAGAGATAGGCTGTGAGGAGGGAAAACTCCAATCCCAGAGATGGGGATTAGCAGAAATCCAGCTAATTTAGCAGGCTTAACATTAAACAGTGCATGGTGTGTCAAGAGAAAACCACTCAATCCTGCAAACAATTAGCCAGTAGGCCTGCTAGTTGCCAGACGGCAGAGGTTGAGGAGAATATTCAGTGGAGAAACCCAGCAGATGACAGGTGACTATCCTCAGCTTTGGAGGAAAGATCACCTGCAGCTCCAACCACGGTCGCATAATGATTAGGTCCATATAGTGTACCTGTAATTAGACATGTACACAGGCACAAAGAAGAAAGGAAAATAGGGCTGTGTGACAACAGTATTTATTGAAAACTCCGTGCCATACTCCACTGTGTGATGTTGCAAGGTCTCAGCATGCATTCACATATGCATAGGGGGTGTCTAGATATTTCACACTGCCCCGGTGATGGACATAGAAACAGCATTCGAAATCGATAAGATGGAACAAACTAGGTTCATACATGACTAGGTCCCTTGATACATATTACCTATGTATCAGCAATGTGATCAGCAAATTCAGTTTAAATCTGCAAAATGTATTTATTTATTCATTATTTTTTTTTAAGTACTACATCTGGCATACTCAAATGATTATTTTTCGTTACCTTTTAGTTGTTCTAGCTTCTTGCGCTGGCTCTCCAACTCAGCGGTCATATGC
Organism: Notoglanidium macrostoma; assembly: GCA_030068235.1. Classification (NCBI taxonomy): domain Eukaryota; kingdom Metazoa; phylum Chordata; class Actinopteri; order Siluriformes; family Auchenoglanididae; genus Notoglanidium; species Notoglanidium macrostoma. The sequence goes on along the minus strand of JAQQZR010000014.1, from coordinate 6,499,024 downwards.
TGTTTCTCCAGAGTTAGCCGGTGGAGGCTGCTCATTCGCTCTGACAGGGCTGCCTGCTGCTGGGTATTTTCCTGCTCTACAGCACTCAGCCTCAGTTCTGCCTCCAGCAGGGCAGCCTGTTCACACAGACAAGTACAGGTTATCACAAATTAATTGAACAGAGGTTTGGTATACTACCTCTCAGCAGTTACGACATAATTAAAATAACAAAATGAAAACAGATAAGATAACCGAACTCTACCACAAGAACAACAACATACCAAATAATGTTATGTAAAAAGTGTGTAAAGTGGCTTGTAAGGGTACAGAGTGTAATTCTTTTAAGCCTCCTGCTGCCTGTGAGCTGAACTTAACTCTGAAAAACCTAAAATGAAGATCCACTGCAATCCTATCGTTTTTAGAAGGTGTGGTTGAAATTATAATTATTATAGGTGTAGAAACACTAAATATCTCAATGAAAATGATCACAAAAACACAGCAAGTTACAGTTTAAAATAAAACAATAATCAGATTTATAATCAGTAAACTGGGATATATGATAAAATAATATGAATATCATGGTCCATTACTTTACAATATGCCAATACTATCACAATAGCAAACAGCAGATTCATGCAATTTTTGTGCAAATGTCCAAATAGCTCATAAGTAGTTTTTTGAAGTCTGAATATAGATGTGTGGAATTTTGGTACTAACTTCTCACTACATGCTCATAACTAAACTCTATATATGAGCCAATGGCTGTTAGTCAGTGAGATGACAGATTAACAGAGACTGGGCACAGCTGCTATTGACACTGAAGTAGTTGGGGCTAGCTGATGTGATATAGTTGATTTTAGTGTGCGCCTGGGCTCAGGTTACGGCATTGCTTTTCATGTTCTCCTTGTGTCGACAAGGGTTTCCTCTGGGTGCTTTGGTTTCCTCCAACTTCCAAATGCTGGTAGGTGGATTGCTTACTCTAAATTGCCACTAGTTGTGAACATGTGTATGCATTATGAATAATAAGTGCATATATTTAACATAATTCAAAAAATATATTCATGATTTTAACTCTATTCATGATTTTAACTCTATAGGATTACCCTCAGCTGCTGGTTGTCTAGCTGGAGCTGCTCGAGCTGCTTGGTCAGGCTCTTCCTTTCCTGCTCCAGGTACACCAGAGGCCTCATGAGCAGCTCACCGCTCTTCTTCCCATCTTCCAGCGTAAGCTTCAACAACTCCACCTCAGTCTGTAGTGCCTGCACCGGTGCGTGTGCCTCCTCCAGCTGAGCCCTGCCCTGTTGCACTTCTTGCTGCTTCAGTGGCAGCTCCACATCCGGTTTATTCAGCAGAGACGGTCGCTTCCTGGCCTCCCCGCTGCTCTGCTCCTGCTATGCACACATCATTCCACATGGCATGTGAATTTAAATGTCCTTTCATACAAATTATTCAACACTCTGTGTGAAAGAGCATGTTTGGCCACATGCCTCATTGTGCTAGTGTGATTCCTAATTCAGTTCTGACTTAAGTGGTTCCAGGTGGTAAGCTCTTAAAGTGATTACGATAATTTCGACTTTACAACTTTTGGAAAACCAACAGAAGGGAACGGCAAAAGCAAGAGCCTAAAATAAGATTTAGATCAAATTGATCAAATAAGATTATAATAAGTACTAGGAAAGCTGTTGCCCATTTTCCCACATGCAAACACTTGGTGATTTTGTTGGCCTGCTCGAGCTGCTGTATTTCTCCACGATGCTGCTCTAACTCTTTTTGTTGTTCTGTATCTGATAACTTAAATTTTAAAATAGTACTGTCAAATGGTATAACCATTTGCATCACCCTAAATCAGATCACAAGTCTTCAGATGGTTAGACTAAGGTCATGAACATACACAGCAATTTTACCTACTGACCTGCATGTCCAGATGTCTCTGGCACTGCTCTCTAAGAGATTGGATAAGATTCTCGAGCTGCTGGACTGCAAGGCTGCGCGTCTCCAGCTCACGCCTCTGCTGCCGCTCCAGGCACAGCTCCTCTGCAGTCTGATGGAGTTCTGTCTGGGATGATGTGGTACAATTATCATCATGCAAACAATTACCAATTTCTATATTTCACTCTGAATTTCATTACAGTATCCTGCCCTGTGCTGTGATTGAACTCTTACTTACTTTTAAACTTTTACTTTTTATTTACTTAATTTACTAAACATTAAGACAAAAATGTGTCATTTCATTGTTGTTGCAAGGAGATTAAGTGAAGAGCAGACAGTACTCAGGAATAGGAAAAAATCAGATCACCTGTACTTTATAAAACCGTGTTTATAAAAATCTCTGGGGGCCTTGCACAACTTGTGGTTTGTCTCCAAGAAGGTTTGTCATTATGTTTAATCTAAAATTTGTCAAACTGATGCAATGTGTTTTAGAGAAAGTGTGGGTTTTCATGAAATGCTCTCTAAAATGTATGTGTGCTATTCTGAAGTGAAATGTGTATTAGGGTTAAACATGCATTACTGTAAGTCGGCACAGCTGGGTGTCCAGTTCCTCAGCTTGCTGGAGCAAGAGGTCTCTTTCTCTCTGAGCCTGCTCTGTCTGGGACTTTGCTTGAGCCTGTGCCTCCTCCAGAACACTGACCTAATCGAGGAACCACAGGTTCACTCCCTTCCCAAGAAACCAGCACACTTAATAGCCTCTACATGCTTGTTTTACAGGGCATATGGAGGATGTTGAGACAAACAGCATAAAAACAGCTTCTGAAATCTTGAGTGGTGATTTTTTTTAATTGTTTTTGCATTACCTTAGCCGTGTAGCTCTTCTGTTTCTCTAGCAGGTCTGAGCGCAGTATTGAGAGAGCAGACTGCAGATCACTCATCTCTGATTGGTGCAGCGCCGTTTGGCTTCGGAGCTGTTGTCTTCAGAGATCAGTGGAAAATACAAACTAGTTATTTATAGAAAGAGTCTGGGTGAAGAAGTTCTGCATAGTGTTTATGTGGTTCTAGTTCTGTTTAGACCGGATTCTTCTGAAATAAATTAAGAGCCATACCTGTTTGTTTGTTTTTTTTTGGAGTTAAACATTTAAATTTGACAATTTATATACAACTAAATGCTTAAAGCTTCAAGACCATGTTGTGACATGTTGGCATGACTCTTACTGTAGTACATCCACCTGGTGCTGCAGGCCATCTGCGTTAGTCTGAGAGCTATTCAGTTTCTCAGTCAACATTGCCACCTTCTGCTCATGACTGGTAATGAGCTGCTCCGTTCTTTAAAAAAAAAAAAAAAGCAAAAAAAAAAAAAAAATCACAAGATAACATAATTAAAAAACAAACAAAAAAAAAACAAAAAAAAATTTACTTAAAATCAGCATATTGCACTTACAGAGAAAATCTTCCACAACAGTACAGATATAAATTTATTCTCAAAATGTGTCACTGTGTTAATGGTTACATAATAAAAAATAAATTAATTTTAACCCTAGTCACATGGATGCAAGATGATCATACCTTTCCTTATACTCCTGTAGAAGAGACTCTGTTTTCCCTTGACCATGTTGTTTCAGGTCTTTCAGTTGTCTCCCCATCTGTTACACAACACATGTTTAACATGATTTTGTCGTGGCTGACATTTCCAGCGTCAAGCCTGAATATGAACCTCAGAAACAATGAACAGGCATTGTAGTGTGACATAATCAAAGAACAGCGATACCCATGAAAAGTCTAGCATGTCAGATTTTTTTTTAGATTTTCTTGCCTAGACAACTAATACGACATGTTCCTTGACTTTCCTTCTATAGCCATGATTGACAATTTCTTGACTCTCTTCCCTGACAGCACACAATGATCTAAACAATGATTAAACAATAAAACCTTTAGTGTTGCCACTCTCCCGACCCAGACAAAGCAAGTATTTATAGCACTATGACTGCCTAATCGGACATGGTGCCTATTATGAAAGACAAAAATATTGTCTGTCCTGGCATAACCTATCAACAGTCACTTGGCCAAGTGGCTCACCAGTTTACATTCACATCAGTTAAGTTAATTAAACACTAATTAATGGTGCCACACATTTTGTATTTTGTCTCCTATACCAGCAGTTTTCAATAAAATATATGCTCTGATGCTGATTTGTTGGCTTTGTCAACAAAACCAATGATGTAGACCCGTATCAATAAACTAATCAGGGACAAGGAGACACCTTTACCTGCTTGTCTGCCATGTTTCTTGTCAATTTAGAAAGCTTCCTAGCATCTTCCAAAGAGGAGCCTCATATCAATTCTTTAATTCAGTAAGCACTGTATCTTGGTCTGGGTCATGGTGAATATGAAGTGAATCAGGAACACTCTCATGTACATCTAGGGGCAATTTAGGTAGTGAAATCATCTACAAGCATGTTTTTGAAGGTGTGAGGAAACCTGAGAACCCAGAGGAAACCCTACAACTTATAGTGTCATACCATTTGCAGTTTCTCCTGGAGGCCACGGTTTTCATTCTCCAAGTCTTGTAGTGCTTTCTCCACTGCAGGTCCCAGAGGAAGCTGGCTAGGGCTGAAGGCTCTGTCATAGCGAAGACAGCTGCTTTTTCCACTTCGCTTCTCATAATCTGAAAGACTGGTGAAAATGTCCTGCAGCATTTGTGCCATCATCTCTGCTCTCCTGCTTAAAGTCCTCGCGTTGTCCTCAGCTTCCATCAGTTTGTGGCCTTCTGCCTGCTTTAGCAAGTGCAGCTCGAGCTGAGCTGCCTGAAACTGCTCCATTAGCTTGGCATGCTTCTGAGACTCTTTTACTCTGTGAAAAGATATCATGACATACAGTATATAACATACGGAAGTGTTATATTTTTGGATTTTTAAAATGACATATTTTATTCTTCGATCTCTGACCTTAAGTTTGCCAAGGCATCTTTCTCAGTTTGGTTTTCTTGCATTTCGTTCTCTAATTTGATAGTGGACGGTTGGAAATTAAACTTCTGCAGTTCATGCAGCTCATATGTCTGGAAAGGCATCACCAATGGATGAAAATACACATATACATGTCATAAGTAATATGAAGAGGCATAGACTGGCTCTGGCTACAGACCTCTCTCAGCTGCTTTCGGAGGTCTGAGACTTGCTGTGAAGAGTCCTCTAGTGTATGCTCAAGAACATCACTGCCTTGGAAATCCAGACAGCTTGCTCCGATCACATCCCCGTCATAGTTAATGGAATGGATATAAGAATGTCGGCTGTTAAATCCAAGTTCTAGAGAGCCCTCTGATTTGTGATATACAAGCAGTTCACAAGCATTACAGCAAATGTAAGTCTAGGTAACACAAAATTAACTTTTGACATGCTAGTTGTGGTAATTCTCACTTGTAGAAATATGATTTCCTGGCATTTCTATGTAGCTAAATGCACAACCCATTCTTTCCAAAGTGAGCCTCGTGGCTTGTTCAACTTCTTCTTGAAGCTTCTGGGTCTCTTTGGTTCTTTTCTCTAGCTCCTCACTGTAATGTGCAGGATGTGGATTATGTTGTTGACTTTGTTTAGGATGTTAAGACAAAACAGCTCAAAGATTATTTCATTAAAACTACCAAGGGTGACTATGTAGTCTGATACATAATGTGATTATACTTACATTCAAGAAATGGTTCTGTAAGGGTGAAATAGCTTAAATTACACTGGTCCTTAACATTATTAACAGTATATGATACCTTAGCATTGCCAGGTTGATTCTGTACTTCGTTTCCATTCTCTCTTCATAGCAACCTAAAATGAAGGCTCAAAATTGTAACTGCTTTATAGTAAGACATTTACCTAGATAATATTATCCAAATATTATTACTGGCTTCATGGCAAAGCTTTAAATAAATAACCAAGGCAAATGAATTCCACAAGCAAATCAGGCTTGTAGTGAATTTATATGTCCATTTTGTAACTATATCATAGCTTACTTGCACGAGTAACAGCGCGAGCGCTTTCTCCATTCAAACATCCTGACGCGCTGTGCGACACTTCCGGTGTGCTGCTTCCACTCTCACACTTTCTGCCGATATTCTGTCTCTCGAATGACATTTTACACCTATTGTCATTTAACTCTGCTGAACTAAATAGCTCGTAAACTGAAATCGATATTAAAAACATTAGCTAGCTCCTGGGTTCGTCCGGTGCTAGACAGCCTGCCTACTAAGCATCTAACATAGCTAACGTAGCTAGCACACGCTCCTCCAACTTGAGTTAGGAATACGTCGCCATCACCCCAGCAACGGCGAATACAACGCCCTTAACAGTAGCCGAATCCAAAATGGCGCACTATCAGTCAAGTAGTCCACTACACAGGGTTCAAAAGCCATTCCATAATAACCTATGTAGTGCACAGATCTAGGAACTAGGGACACCTGTGGAATCCCGCGCGACGCTAACTGAGTACTTGTACACATTCTGCACTGAGTACTGAGTACACATTCAAATGGTGGTCTATGCAAGAGTCTCAGTCAAGATAGTAAAAAATTAACGAACGAACTAATAATAATAATAATAATAATAATAATAATAATAATAATATCGCAATAAAAGTACTAGAAAATAGCAAAATAAAATGTAATAAAATTACGTAATTTTGTCATTCTTATTCCAAAAAATAAATAAACCAATTAATTAATTTATTAATAAAAAGCTGTGTTAAATGTGTTCTTTTTATGGATACTGCTAACTAGCAATGTCCACTTGAAAATATTTTTATTTCTTATTTGCATTCCTTATAAAACTGTTCTCTACTTTATTTAAAAGCCATTTTTGATATCATATAAATACATCATGAAATTCCCTCTGGGATTAATCTATCTATCTATCTATCTAGTCAAACACTGTACAGCATGTTAACCACTACATTATATTAATACTCTTCATGTTAAACAACGTACACCATGTCAAACACTGTACATCATGTTAATCATTATACACCATGTTATATACTGTACACCATATTAAACATTGTACACCATGCTAAACACTGTACACCACCATGTTATACACTTTACACCATGTCATATACTGTCATGTCATACATGTTAAACACTGTGGCCTACACCATATTAAACACTTCACACCTTGTTACGTATATACTGTAACCATGTTAAACACTGCACACTAGGTTATATACTGTTCATCATGTTATATACTGCACACCACGTTATATACTGCACACCACGTTATATACTGCACACCATGTTATATACTGTACACCATGTTGTATACTGCACACCACGTTATATACTGTACACCACGTTATATACTGTACACCACGTTATATACTGTACACCATGTTATATACTGTACACCATGTTGTATACTGCACACCATGTTATATACTGCACACCACGTTATATACTGTACACCATGTTGTATACTGCACACCATGTTATATACTGCACACCACGTTATATACTGCACACCATGTTGTATACTGCACACCACGTTATATACTGTACACCACGTTATATACTGCACACCACGTTATATACTGCACACCAAGTTATATACTGTACACCACGTTATATACTGTACACCATGTTGTATACTGCACACCACGTTATATACTGTACACCACGTTATATACTGTACACCATGTTATATACTGTACACCATGTTGTATACTGCACACCATGTTATATACTGCACACCACGTTATATACTGTACACCATGTTGTATACTGCACACCATGTTATATACTGCACACCACGTTATATACTGCACACCATGTTGTATACTGCACACCACGTTATATACTGTACACCACGTTATATACTGCACACCACGTTATATACTGCACACCAAGTTATATACTGTACACCACGTTATATACTGTACACCATGTTGTATACTGCACACCACGTTATATACTGTACACCACGTTGTATACTGCACACCACGTTATATACTGCACACCACGTTAT
>JAQQZR010000014.1:6465065-6478531 GCA_030068235.1 Notoglanidium macrostoma | reverse complement strand
CAGAAAGGCACCCTGGGTGACCCGGGGATCGAACCCAGGACCTTCTTGCTGTGAGGCGACAGTGCTAACCACCGCCCCACCGTGCCGCCATTTATGCAGCAAAAAAAAGCTAAATAAAAAAATCATTAAGTAAAAAATTAAGGCTATTAATATCTTATCAAATGATATTTTGTCAGTTTTATTACTTGGATATAATGAAAGAACTGTGAAAGGATCTTTGAATCCTGACACAAGAAACTAAGCAAATAACTAAGAAAAACCTCCGAAAACGTTCCAAGCTGTGGAACAGATCGAGAGAGCCTAGTAAATGCTGCAATGCGTGAGTTGGACCTGTTTCACAAGGCAGATGTTAAACCTGGCGATGAACACCAGGAATTGCTTTCTGCAGCTGCTGTCAGAGCTTTTCATTAACCATATTCTATCTGTTCCTCCAGGATGTTTGGTGACAGTGTGATCCCACTGCCTCACATATACGGGGCAAGGATTAAAGGTGTGGAGGTTTTCTGTCCTCTCGACCCTCCTCCTCCTTATGAAGCTGTGGCAGAAAGGCAGGCTGACACGTCACAGGTAAACATGTCCAGTAAGTTTGCTACAAATGATGGGATTAGTAGGCAGACTATGTAGTTTGCGTTCATGATTAATCCTAGCTGACCTCTCATTGGTTTCAGCACTTCCCAAGCAGAAGGTCCTGTAGTATATGTTGGCAGGAGAAGTCAAACCCGCTAACTGACCCTCTATATTTATATTTAGGCGCAGGACTCTGAGGTTCAAGTGACAGGTCTGACTGAGGGGGTGTCGCACTGCTCCGAGACGGACACGGCCGGCGATGGTAAGCAACAACCATTACACCATATACTGTCGGTGTCATTAAAACATTAAAGGATAAACCCGCCCCGAACAACTTGCACAGTCTAGGAAAACTAAGTGTGATTTCCTCACATCATGGAGGTCAAGTTATATAGTTACATGGCATAGTGAAACATACATAAACCTATTAACTTCTGTCTGTGAACAGAGCTGTCAGAGTGTGACAAAGGAAAATACTCGAGCTGGCATGGACTCCACAAGTTTGTGCAAAAGCTTATGATCCATTTTAGATCAAATCAGTCTGAACTTAGGCTTCAGTAGAAGAGATAAGACATGAGGAAAATCTGACATTTTGCAGTTAACATGGTTATCACAAATTTGTTTACATTTAAATAGGGACCTAGAAATAGTGCAGAATCTCGAAAATCAATATTTCAAACATCAGAATGAAGGAAAAAGTGTCACTGTTTTACTGTGTCTTTTTCACTTTCTCACACAAAATCACTGTGTCCTTAACCATGGCGTGGTTTAATATTTGAGAATCTGCTGATCTCCTGGGATTTTCACACATGGCTGCATCTGGAATGCATGGTGCAAACAAAACAAAACCATCCCGTCTGCAGGCTGAAACACGTTAATGAGATCTTAGGAGAATGAAAAGTCTGGTCTGAGCGGACAAGAAGTCTATAGTAACTCAAATAATCCTTCTTTACAACCGTGGTGAGCAGAAAAGCATCCCAGAATGCACATCAAAACTGAACAGCTGAAGATTTCTTTTTCTAATCTTCAACCGTGCAGTTTCGGTGAGTCTGTGCCCATGATGGCCTCAGATTTCTGTTCTAGGCTGGCTGGAGTGGAACCTGATCCATCTCAGGGGTCGATGTCTGTGCATGCCGAGATGCTTTTCTGCTCACCACGGTTGTAAAGAGTGATCATATGAGTTAAGATATCCTTTCTGGAAGCTTGAAAGTTTTCCTCTGACCTCTCTTATTGATAAGGCGTTTCCACCAACAGATCTGTCACTCAATCGATTTTGTTGTTTTTTTGCATCATTCTGTGTAACCTCTAGATACTGTTCCCAGAAGAGCAGCAGTTTCCGAAATACTCAAACCAGCCTAAGAACCAAGTCACAGAGATGATACGTTCTTCATTCTGATGTTTGATGTGAACATTAACTGCAGCTCTTGACCTGTATCTGGATGATTTTATGCACTTTGCTGCTGCCACATGATTGGCTGATTGGATAACTGCATGAATGAGCAGCTATACAGGTGTTCCTATTAAAGTGGATTTTGTTTAATTGACCGGGTTGATCTGATCCTGATGAGTCACATGCTTACTCTTACACAAGCTTGGGTGGCTCTTCTTTGTTCTACTTGACTAACAGCAACTTGACAACTACTTGCATAAAGCTTTACTGAAGCCGTCTCAATGCAAAAAGTTTACTTTTAAGGATTGGGGTGTAACACCCTCGTGTAACTCTATTCATGCAATAGTGCTCTTGGGCAGAGATTGCTTATTATAACAGCATGGCTCCTCCGCTCTCGAAATAAGCCAGCGCTATAAGCTCACAGTCACGTCACAGGTTCTTTATGTCGCCAGTATCGTCTTCCCATCTCCATGCTCTTTATGTGTACAGTGTTGCAGACCAAAAACAAATGAGCTGTTAAATCCCACAGGAGTAAACATGAACCTACATTTGTCTTTTTTTTTTTTAAATCACTAAGCACATGCTTTGCTTCCAGGATAGATCTCAAAGCATTTATGGTTCTCTGCTCAGTTTTGACTTGGCAGCAGTGACCTATTAATAATCACTGGAAACTTTCCGATGGGATTATGATTTGTCTGAAAAGTTTACTCTGTGTGTGAAATTACTGTTAGATTCACTGTAGTTATTAAATAATTCAAATTCATTACTCAATAACAAGCCAGAATAGTACTTTTTCATATATCACTTTTAACAATAGACATTGTCACAAAGCAGCTTTATAGAAAACCAAATGTAGGTTTAGATCCCTAATAATGATAGAGGTGATATACCTAGATATACGATAGACCAAGAGGCGACAGTAGCAAGAATAAACTCCCTGAGATGACCTTAGGAAGAACCAGACGCTAAAGGGAATATCCTTTTCTCGGTGACACTGAATTGTGGGATTATAAATCATTACTGTTCTACAGCTGTGCTGTATGCTGTCAGGTCTAACAGTGCTAAGTATTTGGAAATGATTTAGAGCAGCAGTTCTTATGTAAAATCTACAGTATCCATGTGGGATTTTCCACTGACTCAGAGATGAGGTTTTGGCCTAAACTGTTATTGGAAAGTGCACATGTTTAGGATATCCATGTGAGACCATCCACATCTGGAGAAAGATTCAAGCAGAAGTAGAGCCTCAGGCAGGTCCAGATGGAGAGACGAGCCACAGCAGTAGGAGCGTGTTAGGATTACATCAGGCAGCATGAATGTATTCCAGAATCCTTTGACACCTCTGCTTTTAAAAAAAACAAAAAAACCATAAACATATTCCAGCAAAATGACATGGACATTTTTATTAACTTTCGTTTACGTATATGAAAGTCTACGCTGTGAATGAATGTTATTTTGTTAATATGAGATGGTGCTTGTTGTCACAGACAGGTGTATGCAGACAGCCACATTGAGTTCCTCACCACCGTCACAGTCCATCACAGCCTCAAGCAGCAGAAAGCCACGTAGACAACGGCACCGCAGATCCAACAGTGACCCCGTCCTCCTGGACCTGACAGCTAAAGGTACATGAACAACATTGTGGAGGAAACTGAGATCTCGGCTGAGACCCGAGTGCTTCGTAAGGAGTCACATTTATGAACACACAACCTGAAGGGCAACAGGTTTATTGGCAAAGCAGATTAGGACCTATTTTCATTTTGGTTTATGTTCACACACACACACAAACACACACACACACACACACACACACACACACACACACACACACACACACACTCCCTGAAAGCACTCACGGTGCCTCCTGCGCGCCCTCCATATCTGTCAGCAACTTCATTAGAAGTATTTTAAATATAGAGCTGCAACTTTCAGGAACTGTGTGCTGTCTGTGACGTCTGAGGTATGGAACAATTTGCAGGGGTTTTGACCCTCATCACAGAGACACTTATAAATTACAAAGAAAAACACTCAAAGTATGCCAGTGCCGTTGTTTCTGTTCCTCCTCTGCTTGATGACATTGTAGAGGTAACTCCAGGATTTTTGAACCTGATCTTTATCCACATCAGTAATGTAAATGATTCGCAGTACAGAACTAAAATGTTTGAAAAAAATGTAAAACGTTCAGAAGCAGTTGACTTGACCCTGATTTTATGTTTTTGAATTCCATCAATACATGTTTAAAACGTGTGACTATGCTAGCTGATCATCCATTTATGCATAGCAAAGTAGTCCTTAAATCTTTTTCAACAGACTGCTTCATTTCTCATTTTTCTGTACGTCCTATTTCCCACCTTTCCGCCAGCAGTAATGAGCTGTGAAGCAGCCACACAGACAGAAGTAGGTCCTGGGACAGCGGTGGCGTCGGGGCCTGAGACGCAGCATCCAGTTGTCACTCTGCGGCGTGGAAGGGGAGCACGCCGACCACGCCCCTCCTCTATGGTGGACTATCAGAGCTACAGGGACACCAAGCTGCTAGTGGCACGTTTCCTGCAGCAGCAGTCACCGTGTAGCCTGATGCCGGAGGTGCAAGAGCTAATCAACAGCATTAAGAGCGTTCTGCGCTCCGACCAGGAACACATGGAAGAGGCCGTGCGCTGTGCCACCTTCATCCAGCAGGTCTCACACACCCTGTTGCAACACTCGATGTGTTCTTATACCATCACTCTATGACCGTGTTTCTCAGAGGTTAATTTTGTCACAAGCCAGCCTTTTTGACTCGCATTAGTTGAATGAATTTAATCCAAACTTCGATAACTCAAATAGAACTTGTTCCTGAACGTGAATTTTAATTTAAAAAAAGAAACTGTTCTGTGAGTGAAAAGTTAAAGCTCTATGGCTCAAAGACATATGCAACAATGCACACATTTAAGTAATAAGTTTGTTTATATTTTTATTACACATAAAGTGGTTCCTTTGTGCAAAAAGTTAGAGATTTATATAAAAAATATGTGAAAAACAGTATTATAGTTGTTGCTACGGAGCCGATCTTGAATTTGTTGTTATTCTGCAGGTGATGAGTGTCTCAGAGAGCGGGCAGACACGGGCGTCATGTGCCAGACAGACGCAGCCAGACTGCACGTCTCACACACTGCCTCTGCGTAAGCACCCAGGTGTCCTCCACTTACGCAGCTGTGGAGACCTCAGCACCTTCACCTGGGCGGAGCTGCAGGTCAGCGGGCAGGGCAGACCGAGCTCCCGGCCCAACTCCAGAACGGGTTTTCGGACTGGAAACCGCCGGCTGGCACAGGAGCGACCACATAGCCTCATCGGTGTCTCGCGAGAAACCGTCATCTAAAAGCTTAAAGATTCTGTTCTCCTGTGTTTGCTGGAGTCGAGGAATGTCCCAAGTGACACAACGCATCAAGAAAAGCCAGATATAGAAATTTGTGCTTGGTTTTTTTTTTTTTTTTTACTACAAGAAAGTGTTTGTATGCGAAGTTGATTGATAGGTTTGAGTTTTCTGTGTTGTGGCACAGTTGAGTTCTGCAATGCACTAAAACAGCACCAGAGCCACTTAAAATGATTAATTTTTAAATTAATTAATAAAAACAATTACTATTAAATTAGTAATGATGCACTGCTTCTCCTAAAACATTAACAGACACCTTTATGATAAGTTGGAAAGTAAAACTGATTTACTTATTACTGTTACTGACTTCATGGAGTAAAAAGTCCAATCACTGAATATCAACTGATTTATATTGTTTATTTATATTGTTTTATATCTTCAACACTAATAGATTTAGTCCACGAGTCCTTTACGGAAACCCAAATGAACTGCAGAATTTCTATTATGTAACCTCGGTTATTATCATTCTTAAACAAACCGACTTTTTTAAATAAGATGATGATGAACTCCTGCAACGCCCCCTAGTGACGTAATGACGTTTGGTTCAAAATATCACATTCATTAATTCATTTTGAAGTTGACGGCAGGTTGTCATTTATATTTCTAGTAATGTTGATAACTATGTAGAACATTGATCAGGCTCGAGAAAAATATAACAGGGCAAATACGAGGCCCTAGAAACCCAGATGTTACCTATACTTGATGCGACATGCAGGATTGTAGTATTCTACTAATTAAGCCACCTGCTTTTGAGTCATGCTTATATATTTTTCTTCAGTTTCTGAATTCAAGGAGGAAGTGTAAGTGTATTAAAACTAAAATAGCCTAATTGGAAGGATAAGTATTATGGTAACCTACTGGATCAAGTCGTTGAAGTTGTTGATTCTGTCTGCCCAGCCCTCGTCACCTCAAATTTAAAACGTGTATCAGAAACTACAAGGGCTAAATATATATATATATAAAATTATTATTATTATTTTAAACGTAAGCATATGGAAATGTGCAGTTGTGTTTCTGCAGTATTGCGGGAAGATGCTCCTCCTGCTCTCTACTGTGGGACTTTAAAAAAAAAAAAAAAAAAAAAAAAAAATACAGGAAGCTTGTGTATATATTTTCCTCATTAAGTCATTTATTGTCGTAAATACTGTTACAAACATTCCTGCTATGGCGTAGGAATGTGGCTCAATGATTCATCACAGAAAAAGCTCGCAAATAAATAAACATTGCCATTGCTTTACAGAAAGTGTTATTTTTTTTTTTATTTCTTTACCATATAGACAAACATAGATATAAGTTTAAATACATTCAGAGCGAGTGCATAAGAAACACTAGTCAAACCCAACATGTACTCTCATATTTATCTCCTAATTAGAACAACAACACAAAGCCCTGTGTTTACTCTCGCAGTACAGACACGAGTGCGAACTTCACATCTACGTGCTCAGTGTGTTTTGGGGGAATTTTAGTTTTGACTGGGTTTCACCAATGACTATAAAGCAGCACATACAGTGGTTTTCGATTCATCCTCCCATGTAAACCCATCCAAAGCCAACATCGTCATTAAAGCTTGCATATATATGGCCGTATTTGTATACACAGAACTGCAGCGTTGACGTTTATATTTTAATAATTGAAATAGAACCGGTCGCTTCTGCAGCACAACATGGAGTTGCGATGAGCATCACTTTCCTGTTCACTGGAGCTCGATTAAGTGTGTCACACGTCAGCTTAACGCATGTTCATACTGACCGATGACGACCGCGGTGTGTTTGCAGTCGTCACGTTTCAGAAACTGAAGAAATCCTCTCGGGTAGAGATAAAGAGCGCGCTACGCGTGTCCGACCCTCTTGCCCTCTGCTTTCCGATTCTTGAATGTACATACTGTATATACACAATCACTGGATGTGTATACTGAAATGTATGTGCGTATATAAATATATATTTATATGCAGTTATATAGCTGGTTTTGTTTTACAGTGGAGTCATTTGTCATCACATATCACACCCACTACTAGCATGAATGCATACCAAAGACATGATAGACCATGCTTAAGAAAAGTACCATGACGCCGTCCTGCTTGTGCGTCCATGGAAATTACAGCATCGTAAGGCAAGGATGTTTAGAGATGAGACACCAAGCAGTGTGTGTACAAGAGCCACGTTCGAGTATATGACACGGAACTACCGCAGCAATAATGTGGCCTGTGATCGTGAACGTAGGCGTAAATCCATGGTCCCATGAACATCACAATGCTTCATGTTCCTGTTCAGGTTATATGCAACTATACCTGTGGTATTACTGATATACTGGTACCAATCATTTCACAATATCATTTATATCACAGTATCATTTGTATTGTATCGTCTGTAAGTTAGTGGAGATCAGCCAGGACAGTGAAAGATACAAATAGTGCACGAAAAGCAATTGAGGGTTCTATGAAACACCCAGCCTGGGGAGAACCCTCAGTCCATCACATTTATGAGGGCAGAACACTGAAGAGCTTGTGGCCAACCACTAAGCAGGAAAATGCTCCAATCTGTCAAATGGTGAAAAATAACCTGGAATTCTTGAAGTGGTCTCATCGTCTTTCCGTTTTTCTTCGAACGCAATAAAATCATACTCTTAAGGACAGGACACTATATATATAACATATTTCTTCAAATCATATTCTTCAAGTATAAATATCTTCTCCAAACCAAAATAAAATACTTTAGTACGCATACAAACAGAACGATCGTAGAATATAAAGGATCGGTAAGAAAATTTCGAAAAAAAAGAAAAAAAGAAACATACGCTCTGTACACTAGAAAACAGTGGAAAGTTAGTTCAAGAGAAATCCAGACAAAAAAAAAAACAAACAAACAAAAGCCACTGTTCACCATCATTTGGGAGTTTTATATATAATTTTCACTTTTTTTTAATAAACTGACTAATTGGTTTTTATGTCGCACCAATGAAGGGGATTCTTGAGTTGATCAAAAAAGTTGTTTTTGTATAGCATCACTATTTTAAGGCATTATTACTCCTGTGCATTATAACTTTACATGCCGTATGTCACAGAGCTGGAAACCCATCATTATTCAATTTAATTTATAACGTCAACTTGAATTCTAAAGCCTATTTTATTAGTTTGTTGGTAAAATTAATCAGTACTGACTGTCTGTGGATTTATTTAATTTTTTTTTACGGGTAAAGGGGCCTCCGACTATAAAACGTTTAAGAACCCCTTCTGTGTGTGGCCGCAGAGCACCCAGTTCTGTTTGCTCTGATTAGTCGTTACTCTGAGGAATGCGCACTTAGAGCCTGCAGTTCCTCAGGAATGTTTAGTCCGTTCTTCCACACTCTGGCTAACAGCTGCTTGTTTATAACTCGAGTGGAAGAGAATAAAGCTGGAATGTTTTGATGGTTGCCAGGTTCCAATAAATCACATTGGGGGCGAAAAAAAAAGACTTTCCATAAATAACATCAAACTCACTGCTTGTACACACCGCAATGCTAAACAGTATACAACTGAGTGTAATAGAGTGTAAATATGATTTTTAATCAGGGGAATTTTGAGAAAGGCATCATGAAGCTGTTTTTATTCTGTATCCGTGTCAGTATTTTCCACCTGGATGGAGTGACGTGCGTTGAACTAGAGGTTTTAGAGGCTGAAAGCCTTGTGCTGACAGGAAGTGGGCAGGTGGTAGAGAGAAAGTGAAACATCGTGGATAAATAGTGGTCATGGATTTGCTCACACAATCATCAGTCCACAGGTAAAGATCAGGGTTAGGTTAGGTGAGGCGAGGTGAGGCGAGGTCAGGAGGTTGAGGGTATCGCTGTGGCTTTTAGATGTAAACTGGCTGCTCCTGGGCTGTCAACAGGCGGTACATGGCAGCAGGCATAGTCTTCATGTGAATCTGTTTAGAGACAAAACAGCAAACAGACAATATACACTACAAATGGTGCAGGATGTAGGCTTTAGGACACAAAAAGCAGCACTATTATTACAACTCCGGTCCCAGGAGGAATACAGACTGTACACTAAGCCTTACCTCACCAACTGCATTGGACAGAATGTGTACAATCTTCTCATGAGGAGTCGCCACAACGCTCTGGCCATTGATCTCAATGATGCGGTGACCAACGCGCACACCACCTCGTTCAGCTATCCCCCCTCTCATAAGGCTGCAAATCTAACGGCCAGACAAGGAGACAGAATGCTTCATGATGCTGAGTGATGGTGCTAACAAAATACTCCACCATTTTTCAACCCCATCTCCAACCGGTATCTGTAGAGTTCTGCTACAGTCAAGAACCGTCACATCAGAACAATTCTTTAAATTTACAAAAGAACAGAAAACAAACAAACAACAAAAGAAATGGCTCTGTCTCGGGCAGGACGTCCCCAACACTTACTAACACCTGCATCTTGTTTCATTTGTTCCACAGGACTGTGTATTTACCCACATCTCAGTGACAAGGTTTATGAAGCCATGCGATTTTCCAGGTTTATGTTAGTATTTTTTGTTGTTTTATCTGTATCCGTGTTGCAATTGGCATAATCATATTCTTGCCATTATTAGTCTATTTCCTGTTTTGCTCTTTCTTGCCTCATCTTTGGCCTTTGTATTTGGATTAACTTAGCATAGCCTAGCTTTTTGTTTGTTGCTTTGGTGCTTTTGGATATTTACTGGTATTTAGTATCAACCTTCTGCAACAGTGTTGATCCCTGGTCTAGGCTGGATCATGACACTTATTCACTTATAAATGAGCAGATGCGGGAATCTGGCAACGCAGGTTTAAACATTATAATTAATATAACACAAATTCCAAACTACAACTGTAATAGCAATGTAGCAATATGGATCGTACAATGAAACTTGCTGTTGAGATGTGAAATTGACTTGACAAACTTAAGACTTAAGTTTTATTACAAAACTGGCTTGCGTTCATATTTGCTTTTGTACTATATAAACTATATTGTACAATATATAATATAATATAATATAATATATGTGTACTATATTGTACAACTGTTTTACACTCTAATGTCCTGTATTTACTCTGAGCTCAGTTAACTGTGCATTACGCATACAGGGTTTAACTTACAAAGCCCTTTAAAAAATCATGAACAGGTTTTTCATTCTGTACAGAGAGAAATGATCTGTGGTAATCTGACATATGCTACAACCACATACAGGCTTGGGGAGTAACAGAATACATGGAACGGCTTTACGTAATTAGGATACAACAAAAAGGTAACTGTATTCTTTTATAGTTACAGAAAAAAAAAAAGCTGTAATCATAGTACTGGTACATTTAGTATTAACAGGGATTATTTAGCACAATTATAAAATGCATAAGGACTGCAACAACTAATCAACAAAACCTATAAAAATCGATTATAAAAAAAAAAAAGAGTCGCTTCACTAATCTGGAGCATTAAAAACAAAGAGTCACTTGCAAATCTTTGGAGTCGATTCCACACACTGAAAATGATTCACCTCGTGCCCACACACAACAAACTATATGAACTTAGCATCGGAGAGTTTCAGTGAGCGAAACGGACAGCGCCTATCTGTGTTTGAAGCCGTTAGAAATCACGGCTTGAAATACAGAGACACAATTGCAAAAGTGTGGTAAGTGATTAAAAAAGTGCTAAGCAGTAAACGATGTACATAATACCATCACCTTGCGTTATTCCGAGTGTCCCATTGGGTTGACATGAGCACTTGATAATATTCTCATGTTGTGACAGATTACCTGATAAAAGTGAACTGCTATTGGGCCTAGATAAAAAAAAAAACCATCTGTAGTAGTGCTGATTAAAATGCTGCAAATACATATATTAAATATCTTTTGTATATATTTTCAAAAAATAAAACGAATTAAATAATCAGGGAAAAAAAAATAAACAGATTGATCGATTGACAAAATAATCGGCAGTTGTAGCCCTAAAATACATTTTAAATTAAAGAACGAAATTCTACCATGCACATGTGCACACATTACAACACTTCATGAGTCTCACATCACCACCCTGGTCTCGAGTGAAACCACAGCTAATCTTACAGGCACCAATTCATTATCACGGCCTCTTTTGAAAAATGTGTTCACTGGTTGGAAATGTCACCATTATTTTGTCTTTAAATTAGAAAAGTGGAACAACATCACAGTACAGTGCGAGTTCTGCCTTCCAGCTGTGAATATCCTGTCATCATCCACATATTTGGTAGTGAGGTAATCCAAAAGTAACGGAAACTAATCAGTTACAATACTTTAATTTCGTGGTAATCAGATTAAGTTGCTGACCCTGGCTGCAGACAGGGTTTAAGGTTTAAACCCTGTCTGATTTAAGACAGATTTAAGGTATATTCAAGAAAATACCCACAATGCCATTCTGCACACTGAACCCCAACTGGTATCTCAGGTCCGGCCTTCTGATGAGCACGGTGGTGACTGGTGGGCACCTCACAATGTTCAGCTTGATCCTGGACTGGTTCTTCAGCCCCTGAGGGATAAGGCACACCTCATGACAAGGAACAAGGTTTTACACAACTTTACATCATTCTCAAGGCTCGGTACAGAATCTGAGACCAATGAAAAATAACTACAGAAAAATGTAAGCGAACATGAGCAAATCGCAATAGAATACAAGTATGTAGAATGCATACATACATTAATATACATTCCAATTAAAAAATGCACCTTGATGATGCTCTGGCAGGTGGACAGAGGAAGTCCCACCAGACTGGTGCCATTGATAGACATGATCTGGTCTCCAATATTCAGTCTTCCAGATTTTTCTGCTGGCCCAGCATGCATCATGTTAGCAATGATGACTGTAGGAAGGATGGAGCCCCAGCCTGACTCTACAATCACCACTCCGAGGATCTCTCCTTTCTGCTTCTCTATGTAAACCTGAGCAACACACACCCAATGTCTTCACTATAGTTCACTAATGTCAGTCAGTGACTTTTGTCCTGCAGACAAGCAGCATTGTTCACTCACGTCTTTACAGTTCTCGGACTTGGAGAAGTGTATGAGGTCATCGTTGTACATGTCTTGTGTGTTAAGGAGGTCGCTGTACTCTTTCTGGCTCAGGTCCTCGGGGTTGATGCCATTGGCGCGCAGGAATTCCTGATATGCTACACTGAAGGCCTGGCCAATGGACTGTGCTATGAGTTGGGCCTGAGGACAAAAAGAAAAGGGAGAGATTAAGAAAAAAGAAATTATAACAATGTACAAACAAACCTTCTGGAAAAAAATTTGTCTAGCAAAGCTGTTCTTCTGGAGTTTTATCTGACTTTTAATCAGTAGTGCAATACAGTAAAAAGCAATTCCTATTACTTATGCTTTCTTTAAGGTTTTGTGGTATCCAGGCTTAGAGCTATGATTACTACATTGGTAAAGCATAGCCAGAGATTTTCCCTTAAAAGCAAATTTAGGATCATTTAAAAAGCCGTTCAGTGAAGAATTGGTCACTGAGGAATTAATGGAGTTGTACAAAAACATTACACATAAACCTTTATTGACAAACCAACACCTGTCCTAGACTTCCACAGAGTTTCAAGTAAACGGTTTATATTTTGTTGTTGTTTTTTCTCAGTACAAGACGATTTTTCCTACTTTCTCCCCAATCTGGTCATCTACCAATTCCCACCCACCAGTCAGCTCTCAGTCAGCCACTGTGATTGAAAAAGGAGAGAGAGAGATTGAGTTGAGAGAGAGAGAGAGAGAGAGAGAGAGAGAGAGTATGTCATCATTCCCACCCAGAAATGCACAACCTATTTTGCTCCCTTGCCTCCCAGCCACAGATCAGGATTCAAACCACACACTATGGGAGACCATTCTAACAAACATAAAAATTATGCTTTCAAACTGAAAATAAGGCAAAGTTACTGGCTCTTTAAGTAAAAGGCCAGGTCCAACTGACCCCACAGATAGAGGAGAAAACCACCAGGACAAAGGTTATTGTAGGTCATGAGACTGTCTTGTGGCACAAGTGACTGAATGTGGAAATGCACAATGTTCTCAATAAATATATATTTATCCATCCATCCATTATCTATAGCGCTTTATCCATCTGGGTCGCGGGGAAGCTGGAGCCAATCCCAGCA
>JAQQZR010000014.1:6448000-6464965 GCA_030068235.1 Notoglanidium macrostoma | reverse complement strand
CAGGTCGCCAGTCCACCACAGGGCCGACACAGACAAACAGCCACACACGCTCACATTCACACCTATGGGCAATTTAGCCAGTTGACCTAATCCGCATGTCTTTGGACTGAGGGAGGAAACCGGAGCACCCGGAGGAAACACACGCATGTTTGATCGAACCCAGGACCTTCTCGCTGTGAGGCGACAGTGCTAATCACTACACCACCGTGCCGCCATATATATATATACAGTCTATCTAATAAATCTTAAAGAGATTACAGTTTCTGATGCCACTTGATATTAGGATGATTAAGAATGCTGGTATCCGGCAGTGTTCTTCGGAAAACATCACATTAATGGTTCATTAAAAACTGGACTCACATCTTCAGACTCAAACACATGACAGATCATCTTGTATTGGCGCTTTTCATCTTGGGCTGGATCAGATGCCTCCATATTCTCCTGAGAGTCGGAGCGAGGCATCCTCCTCCTGGCCATCAGAACCACAATGTTCCCAATGTCAGCGATGTAAGAAATGGTCCTTAATGGGTGGTCCATCATGGTCTCCTGTAGAATACAAAAAGGAGACAGATTAACAACAACAATTTGTTAAATACAATAATTAAAAACACTAATTTTATTATTTTATATGGCTCTGTTGGTGGTTTTGCCTGACTGGTTAGTTCGACTTGTTCACTTAGACAGAAACGTCACTGCAAATCAATACAAATCTATTCTGAATGAGCACCTTTATCCTCTCCTGATAGGAGGATCACTGCATGAATATTTAAGTGTGAAAATACTGTAAATCATATGCTGTGACCTTTTAGTTTAATAGATCTCAACCTAATTGAACACCTATGGGAGATTTTATAGCAACAAGCAGAACTACACACCACCACTATGTTTAAGTTTCAGAAAGTGCTTATCTCCTGGGATTTTCACAGACAACATCCGGTGAGCAGCAATTCTGTTGGTGGAAACATCGTGTTGCAGAGATAGACGGCTGAACTGGTTCGAGCTGCCAGGAAGGCTACGGCGACTCAAATAATTACCACTCTTTACAATCGTGTTGAGCAGAAAAGGATCTCAAATCACATAACACATCAAACAGCAGAAGATTACATCAGGTTCCACTCCTGTCAGCCAAGAACAGGAATCTGAGTCTACAGCACTGACTTATCTAAACTGGACAGATGAAGATTTAAAAAAAAAAAAAAAAAAAGACTTGGGTTGTGTGGTGGATATAAGAGTAGTGTTTAAGGACACCGAGTTAAAGTACCTGAGAGTCAGCATTCAGCACTTTGATTCTCTGAGTGGAAATGAAGAGATCCACCTCTGTCATGGGCTGTGTCTCGCCCTCAGGGGCCTGCTGACACAGAAACAATTTCACTGACCATCAGTCTCTCACCACACACACACACACACACACACACACACACACACACACACACACACGCACGCACACACGCATGCACAAGCCATTGAAAGAAAGACAGGACCATTGGCAGATATAAGAGAAGGTTAATATAAAGGTTAATACAAGGCCCAGATGTGCAGTGAAGGAGAACTGTTAAGTCTGTTTCAGTGACCTTGGCCAGCTTTGTAAAAGAAGATGGCTTCTTTCCCAGACTGGGCTCAAATGTCTAATCAAGTGTAACAATAAATCTCCTTCAGTAGAATCTCTGCAGCTTCTTCATAGCAGGCAAGCTGGGGTTAGTGTGGTGATGGTTAGTGTCATCCACCATTAAACACTTTGTTTAGTGTTTGTGTTAGGAGAGAAGACAGAAGAAATGAAAGGAGTGACAGAGCCATCCACTACACCGAACAAATACATGAGAGGCATAACAAAAGTCAGAGTGCCAGGGGCACGTCTTAGAAAAAGAAAAACACAAACATGGCACATCACCTTAGAAAGAGCCCAGAAAGATAAAGACGTAGTAGAAGCCCAAACTTTCTGCATCCAGCAAAAGAACAAACAAAAAACAAAACCAAAAACAATAAAACCCAAAGGCTTCCACGATCTTTACTCTAAAGAGTTTTGGATTCATGTTGGACATGAAATGAAAACAATGGTACACGTGTCACAGACAATTATCTGACACAAGGGGTTACGACTTGTTGCTGGATTCAGAAATACAGCAAACAAGAGAAAGGTAGAAACTGAAAAGGCACAAGCAGAAAAGAAAAGGAAGAAAAAAAGGAGAGAAAAAGCAAAACACCAAATGGATGATGATTTACTGCACCTTCTTCCTGTTTTTGGCTAATTTCTGGGCCGTCTGCTTGGCATGGAACAAACAGAGACAGGAACATGGTTAGAGCGGCACAGAGCCCAGACGACCCAAGCCTCACTGCTGTGTGTGTGTGTGTGTGTGTGTGTGTGTGTGCGCATCCACCTGTCACTTGCCATACATACAAACCACAAATAACCTGTTTCAATAAAGCAGCACCTGACATATCTCAGTAAGAGGCACTAAAGCGTGTCTGCCACTAGGCTGGACACTTCAAATAAATAGATGATAATCAAATCAAATGTAATTTCAAACATTTCATGCTGTACTTACTCTTTTGCTGGTGCTCTTTTCTGAAATGTATTCCCCTCTCGCCACAAGGTGGCCTACTTTCCCTTTCCTCAAATGTTTACTCGCTCTTACCTTACAGCACATTCTGTCAAAGTGGCAGCTGCACAAAGCAGATTGCAAAATTAGATTAAGAGTGAGCGACATTGTGCTGTGAATCTTGTTTTTTTTTTTTTTTTCAGACGATATCACATGAGGCAATTGAGCTATGAAAGAATGTCGCAGAACATGAATAATTAATGGATGGATGCAACTGTTCTCACTCAGCCGTATAAAGAACAGGGCTGGGTTTCGATGTGGCAGGAGACCAGCATGATCTGACAGCAAAGTTCCAGCGGAGGACTCACTGTGCCGTGATAAGAGGGACAAAAAATCCAAAACCTGACATCAGATTAAAGCCTAAATAGAATTTTTAATAGGAATGGCACTGTTGTTTCACTAGTTAAAGGTAATGCTTGAGGGAAGGGTCAGATACATAAATAACAAGTAACTTGGCCCACTTAGAACTGGAACATAATTCAACACAGTGCTCAGACGGCTATTTGCCCTTCAGCGATGCGAGATGTGAGATCACCAGGGTGTGGCGCTATTTATTATTCATCGCTACCTATTAAGCCAGGTAAAATACCAGGAAGGATCATGGCTCTGTTACGGTGCTGCATTTTCAATGTGCCACTTCACTTTGCATTAAGCAGGAGGTTAAAACAGCACATTTTAATGTA
The DNA here is from genome assembly GCA_030068235.1 of Notoglanidium macrostoma. NCBI lineage: Eukaryota > Metazoa > Chordata > Actinopteri > Siluriformes > Auchenoglanididae > Notoglanidium > Notoglanidium macrostoma. The sequence continues at coordinate 6,461,685 of JAQQZR010000014.1, read as the reverse complement.
AAGAGGACACTTATGGCACTCGGTTGTAGTTGTAGGTCATTTTGTCCCGAGAGAAACATTTTAGTAACGTTACAACCTGACATAGTTATGGTGACTTCTCTTATATTATAAAATACATAAAATATATTTGTGTTTGTTCAGCCTCATGCGTTGGCTTATATGTGATGACTTGTATGATTTATTTGTTACATGCTTAGTATTAGACTCAGTAATGTGACCTTAAGTTTAAGAAAGATGCTATATAAATTCTTGTTTTTATTTTTAATTATCATTTTATTATTATTATTTTACTTTTTCATATTCCCAAATTTCATATTCAATATCTTGGATTTATATTTGTTTTGTAAATAAAAATAGAGGGGGTTTTTTTGTTTTTTTTTCCAAAATAAGGTTTTATACTCTATTTTTGTATTCAGTTAACAAAATGAAGTCGTAAACATTTGTTAAAAACCAAAAAATCTTTGAAAATGTTCAACAAAACCATTTTAGTCACTTTTAGGATATTAGCAGGATCCCGCAGCTTCTCCAGGGGCTTTATGCGTCTGTGAGCTTTAATGGTATTTATACATTATATGTTTTCTTTTTATAGCATATTTTTTCTGTTTAAAATTCTTTTAGAAACATTTTATTGCAATTAAACTGGGATGCAGAATTCAAAATTGCATTGCTATTTAAAAACAAAGGAGACCATCTGGGTCAGGAAACCATCTGTTATAAAAAAAAAAAAAACATATTGTAAAATAATTTTTCACAAGGTCACACAAAGAAAATTTAGCAAATATAAAGATGCCGAGTCACAGAGTCTGATAGATTCAGCATCGGCTCAGTGTGTATTAATGTTATACAACGGATTGCTAATGTTCATGCTGTGGCTTTTAGTTGGGTTTTAATTGTAATCCCAAAGCCGCTGGTATTTGCATATTAATCTGGCCTATGAATAAATTGACATTTTTCACTTTAACGTCACTCTGAATAGCACTATCTGACACCCGGATTTATGAACTTGTCAGCACTTTATAGCTCATTGCGCATATCTTCACATCTGCATTGTAAACCCTACTAAAACACAGAGGCTCTGATGAGGAACCCTGGAGCAGTAGGTGCTGGTTACTGCATTTTATACGATGGACAAAAAATGCTAAGATGTCGATGGAAGAAAATGCTGAGTCATGTGGCTGACTGAAGGAGTAGGTGCTTTATGCTACAGAGGGATGAAAAGGGGGAAGGTGGCAAACGTCTGCAGTCCTCTGGGATGTGCAAGTTCATTACTATTCCACATGGGTGTGTCAGGCTTAAACGCAAGTGGAATCACAAAAAGATTAAAAGGATCTCATGTACGATAAGCAGAAATGTTTTTAGTGGTCATTAAAGGTAATTTAACAGCTTTACAAAATAATCTGAACAAGTATAAAGCACAAAGTAGGGTGTCAATATGTTACTCCTGACAATCTGACCAACAAAGATTTTCTATTCTCAGACATACACGGCATCAGCTGCATTGTGAAATACTTGAGGCATCTCATTATACAATATTTATGGTATGTCTTATTATATAGAAAACATCGCAGTCCTCAATAAGCGCGATTCTTTTGTCTTCAAAGTGTCATACTGATTTTCCTCTATTCCTAATTTATTCATCATGAGGATCTGGTTATGGTGTTTTGCGGAAACAAGACTAGAAAGAATTCAAGTCCACGCAAGTTCACTCAGCTTTTCCACTCAGAATTGGAGCGAGGAGAGACGCTCTCTGCTCACCTTGATGCGACTGACGGCCTCCTGAGCCTGCATCATGCGTACGTTCTTCGATGGTGTCTTGTCTGACAGCAGCTGCGTCGAGCCCAGATAGTTTGCGGCAAAAATGATGCCGTCGATGAGGTCCTCTGGGTCACACGGACCCGGAACTGAGACGGAAGACAAGGGAGATTCCCAGAGTGAGTCGAAATGGAGATACTGTGATAAATGAAAATGGTGGAGGTGCTCATTTTATATCAGTTTGTTTGAGTTTACGTCCAAACTCACCTTCCACATATGTTGGGAATGACGCAATGCTCCTCCTCGACTGCCATTTCAAGAAAAACAACAACAACAGCAGCTAAAAACCAGTATGCGGGAACTGTCGTACAAAAAGGAATAAAGGAATACTCCTGCATTTGACTATTTATTCTTTATCCACAGCATCTGTACTGTATGTGTGATTAAGAGTGCCTTGACGTTTGACATGTTTGCTCAGAAAAGAACAGAAAAGGTCTAAAAGCAGTTCTTGTCTCAGTCAATACATGTTCCTGCAGAAAGCAAATGTTGTAGAAGGGTTTCAGGAATTCAATTTGTAAATTAAGCTCTAAATCTGTATCATTCATCACCGTTAGAGTTGAAGAGCCTCAGACTTGCAAGTGCAAAAAAAGCCATTAAAAAAGAGAAAGCACACACAATCAAAATAACTTTTTACTATACTGCTGCATGGGTGGAAAGTTGGATAAAACTACTACTACTGCAGCTTTTGTGTTTCTCATTTCTCATGTCCATCTCTTTCTTTTATTTACGTCTAACAGCTGGAATGTTTGAGCAGTCGAGTTCTGTGAAACCTTTATTGATGTTTTCTAACCAATGTTTGTTCTATTGTCGGTACAGACGAACGTGTTGGGATTTTTTTAACCCCATTTTCTCCTCAATTTGGTCTTGGCCAATTCCTACCCACCGGCCAGCTCTCCTTCATCACACGACAGCGACCAACCGTGAAGGACAAGACGTGCTCACTCTGAGACATATAAAACCAGCCAACCACATCTTTTTAAACTGGCATGGCGTAACACACTCAGAGGAGAGCACTATCTGCCTTCTTCCTCATACATGAGCTCACATTTATATAACCAACAGCTCTATAGTGTCGCTGTGATTGGCAGTGAATACAGAGTTTGCCTTCACTCCCACCCAGACACTATGGGTAATTTTACTCTTTTGGACACTTGATCATCTTCCAGGGGATAAACGGTTTCCTGTAGGAATTCCTGTCTGTTGTAAACGCACGTATGTTACAGTAGACTGAGGATAGGTGAAAAAATGCCAGAGTACTCCTTTAAATTATTACAATATTGCACTTACTTATCCCTCCCTGATACACGCACACACACATACACACATACACACCCCACACCCTTCTGCTGCTGAAGTCACATGCTGGACTCCCACCTCTTTGCCAGCAGGAGACGGGGACTCAAAGTTTTCACTCCCCTCATGCTGCAGCAGGTTGCTGCTGGAAGACTCCGCCCCCTGTGGAGAGGTGGGGGCTGGGCCTGGAGACTGGAGAAAGAAGATCATTAATATGACTCATCAAGATTAAACAGGACACAAAGTCCAAACAAACACTCAGAAAATGGCACGCGAGTAGCCATATATACCGTACACGGTCAATAAAAGTAACGACAGAAAAAACCCCACTTTGTTATGAAATGGTTCACGTTATGAGATTGAAGTTAGACTTCAGTAAAATTACGCCAGGGTCCAAAACTAACAGGAATACTGAAACTGAGACATATCTCACACATTAATCACATGCTCTAATGCTTCACATGTGATGATGAAGTACATTCTGTTCACTCGGCAACACTCGTATGCACCTACACGGATTCAGTTATCATCGTTTAACAAATGGTAGTAATAGATCGTACTAGCTGATACTGATTAAACCTGAACAGCATGTCACTACACTACACTTCACTCACATTGAGTGAGAAATATCAGAATTGTATTTCATTCTAATTACAATTCTATTGAATATAATGATGACTGTCAACCCACACAAGTGTAGTGAATATTAAATACAGTGACAGGAACATTATTCAAAACCATTTACAGTAACAACCAAGTGAGTGGCAGACTACGGCACTAGCATTTGATATTAATATAGCAGGAAAAAAAACACGAACTACTAGCAGGTAATGGTACTAATGGTACTGAATATGTATAGGAATATGTATTCAGTACCATTAGTACCATTACCTGCAAAAAAACCTCATAGTCCTCAAAGTATCACCTTAGTGACAAGCACCTGAAACCCCCAATTTAGTGTACTTAGTGTAGCATTACGGATACATACAACCTCACAGGTATAACACCCAACCTCATAAAAAAATGGAGAAAAAACAGACAAAATAAATCACTTGTTCCAAGATCAACAAGAGAGCAGATGAAGAACTAAACATCATGGATCATCTAAGTCTATTTCTGGAGGACTTTAATGTGGTTACACTGATGCTGAGTAAGCTCTACTTAAAGCGTCATGACAAATGAATCTAATGCCACAGTAAAAGAAGAGAAACAGATGCTTTCAGAACAATTCGCAAGCACACATCATCAATTTGACGGTTTGAAATCCACCCCCCTCTGACCTCATCTTCATTGTTCCCATCTTCCTGGTACATCCAAAAGTTCTCCATCTTTAAAAGTTACAGCAAAAAGTCTGTAGTTCTTAAAAACAAAACTGCACAGAGAAATATAGACGGCGACTGTCACGACTGTGACTAATCCGAGTAACTCTGGTGTAGCTCTGACACGGATCAGGATACATCATGGCTTGGAATGAGAGAGCGCCCAGCTCCTGTTACAACCCTACGCCAGACACGTCCCTCATTCCTAGTGACGCTACACAAGTAGCATGTCTATTGTAACTCTCCGAATAACATGGTGGAGAGCTGATAAGACTCATCGGCTCTCTGATTCAACTGATTCATAGAGGTGGATGATATAAAAACAATCTATTCTGGATATCACAATATCGATATTATCTGGTCATATCGCCCAGCCCTACGTACAATAAGTACGTTTAGGAGCCCAAAGTCTGTTGTGACACCTACATCAGTGGAGCAGCTACGTCATGTTCAAAGCCAGTTTCTGCATTACTTAAAGGAGGAGTTCAATGATGACCATAAACACAGCACTCCACCGTGAGCTCTACCCTATTTGAATACTAAAATCATAAAACAGACTCCCATTGTATCAAGCCTGCTCCATAACTTCAATACGTGGCATGAATAAGTGCTTGGCTCACTCAGAATCAGCGCTGATGTGAGCTTATTATGGAAGAAAGCCATTTTACCTCCTCCGGTGTTTGTTACGTGAGTCTCACTGAATTATTTACACACGGTTTCTTTCTGTGTGCCCTCGCCAGCACTAAATAAATTATACTGCAGAAGGTAAAAATAAGAGCTGCGACGAACTTCGCGGGGGAAATGACATCACGTGCACAAACAAATGAAGTAGTGATCTAAATTCAGTGGACGGCTCGGAGAAACACCATGAACTATTTAAAATGTTTTCAGGGTACTATATGGAGTTCTGTCTCTTAATGTGCAAGTTAATGCATGCATACATACATACATAAGTTAATATATATAACTAAACCCATATATAACAAACCATGCATTATCATTGCTATATGAACAGCAAATTCATAGAGACTTGCACGTCAGAAATTTCTATTATTACATAATTCACATAATCTAATAGTAAACTGGTTAAAAAGGGCTGATATTGGGAAGATTTCTGTAAGTACACTTATGAGCATAGTTTTGGGTGTTGGTGCTTTGTAATAGATTGACAAGCTGCATTGTTTCTTATTATTGGCACGAGAGAGAGAAAAAAGGTTCTGCTGGGGAACATAGGAAGTCACTTATTTTCTGGACATTAAACATCATTTTTTTAATGAATAAGAATACTATAAGAGCATGGCACATTGTGTGCTAGAATTGGGCTGGTCTTTTCGACCGTTGGGCTGGACTTCCAAGTATCTTTTTGAATGAAGGACATTTCAGGTGTGTTTAAACAAAGACTGACATCATTTAAGACTTCAAAGAACAAGAGCTGTGGCTTGAATTAATGATAAGATCTTGCTGAACTCATGCTAGCCATGCGTCTTCCTCTAAGAGGACACAAATTGTGGTAACGATGTTATTAAGTAACAGGAAAAGTGCAAATATTTGGTGCAGATTATGGGAATTTCAACAAGTGAAATAGTAAGTGCCTTCAGTAGGTTAAAAAAAAAAGGAAAAGAAAGAAAAGAAAGAAAAAACGTAAGAAGAGTCCATTTGGAATCTGCAGTGAGAATAAATTCAACTGGACTGACAAAAATAACTGCACACAAACACAGTCAGCGTGATCGTGTGAGAGTCTAGTGAGCTCAATTACGCCATGAAACACACCGAATCTTTTCTCTGTTGCCTAGATGAATGGTGCAATACTTAAGAGTAACGCATCAAAAAATAATGCTTGTAATGCATTTCTTCTAAATATCAGACTTTTCTGAATCACACAAAAAGCAGTAATGGTGTGTGCTGAATAAAACTCAGAAAAATGTTGGTTCAAGCAGGACCGACTCTATACCACTGCTATACACACCAGAAGCTGCTGTTTGTTTAGTGCAGCAATGTGGTGGGTTTGTTCAGAAAACAGAATGAAACAGATTGCCCTAAATGCACCGCTGATGACTAGTATGTGTGTGTGGAGGGAAAAAAAAGACAAAGATATCAATGGTCTTGACACAGGATGATAGCTGATAGCGTTCAGACAGAGAACAGTTACACAGTATCTGTGTATTGGGTTACTAAATTTATACAGCACAAATATATTTATTAGGTTAATAACTTATATTTGAGCTCATGTGAGAGACGAAGAAGAAAAGAAACAAGTACTCTTGTGACTACATGGAAATTTTGCTTATAATGGCTCTCTCTCTCGGGGTCTCTCTCTCTCGGTCTCTCTCTCTCTCGGTCTCTCTCTCTCGGTCTCTCTCTCTCGGTCTCTCTCTCTCGGTCTCTCTCTCTCGGTCTCTCTCTCGCAGTCTCTCTCGCAGTCTCTCTCGCAGTCTCTCTCTATCGGTCTCTCTCTCGCAGTCTCTCTCTCGCAGTCTCTCTCTCGCAGTCTCTCTCGCAGCTCAAGCCCTGCTGTGGTTGAGGTAAAAGGCTGCTCCATTTGGATGCATGGGTTATATGTTTCCATCACAGACTACAGATAATCCTGCCGGCTAAGGAACATAAAGCCAGTGTAGTATTTGAGCCACCTTGTATTTTCCTCAGGCAGGAGATTTGTCCAGAGAGCAGCACTCACTGTGCAGAGACATGTTCACACCACTGCACACCCAGCAGCAGGCACATAATAAATGGAAGACCAGGGAAAATACAACATGAATCAAGAAACTCCCTAATCTACAGTATTGTATGGAAGTAAGTAGCTGGATGACTGCATATTAGACTTAAAGGAAAACCGTGACTATGCGTGTATTCGCATTGCATATTTCAAACCAAACAGGAATCCAAGAAATTTGGACTTCTAAGTCTTACTCAGTTTCCACTAACTTGAAATGTGATTGGACAGTACCAACACGTCTGCATTATTATTGTGATGGGCAATGATGCAAAATGGACATGCTTATATTAACAATATTCCTTTTTCTGTTTGACTGTTCATTTAAAAATTATTTTTAAATGATCATTGTAATGTACTGTAATTATTTCAACCTATTTAATATTTGCAGACATTTTAAATATGCAAAAACACTTCTACCTCCTACAGCATTAAAAATTAATTAACTGAACTGTGCTTACCCATAAATCCCCTCTCTGTGCCATGAAAAATACAAATACACTTCAGGGAAGAAGCCAGGCTTAAACAAAAAGCACCTTGATCATGATCATGCTGTTTACTCACATCTCCCCCTAGTGGTGGCTGCAGGTCTGACTCCATGCTGGGGCTCAAGTCTTGCCTCATCACCCAGATTGGCTCTTTGGGCTCGTCTGGTGTGTAGGGTGAACGCACCGTCCTGCTCTTCACCTCCTCGATGGCCTCCTTGATGTCCTTGATGGCCAGAGAGATGGCGTCCCTCTTCTGCCTACTGCTCCTGACCTGAGCTGACTCCTCAGAGGGGCTGCTCATGGGGAGGCTGCCATCCTCTCCTTTCTCGCCCTCGTTGACTAGCTCCTGAAGCTTCCCCTCCTCGGCCTGCTCTTCCTCTTTGTGCCTGTCTGTTCCCTTTTCTGCTGCAGGGTGCTCCAGGCTCTGTGAGCTTATACTCTCCTTCATTTCATCCACGATGTGCTCAACATCCTCATCCTGCTCACAGCTGTCGGTGCGTGGGTAAGGCGCAAATTCAGCTTCCTTCTCGGGGCTGTCAGATTCACCGTCGGAGCGCTCGTCGTAGTGGTGGAGCCTGGAGCCCACAGCCTCCTGCTGCCCATAAGAATCGCACTCCAGGAGTCGGAGTCCAGCACGACGCTGCTGAGGCAGGTCACCTTCAGGGGCTTCTGGGATCTCCTCATACACATGCTCCTGGACTCCATAGTCAGCATAGGGCTCGGAATAGGGCTGATCTTCAGAGCGGGGCTGGGCGTAAACATAGTTGGAGTAACCGGGGTTGAATGCCTCGGTGTCATGTCTTGTTGGCCGCTCCACGTTTTGCAGGGGCTCGTGGGGAAGTGGAGGGGCTTGGGGAGGGTACTGGGGCTGCTGCTCGGATTCCGCACTCTCTGCATACTCTTCTGCCTCAGGTCGTAGTGCCACACCGTACATACCCTCATCCTCAGGTTCAGTCTCCAACGCCATGACAGCGTCACCCTCGGCCTGGTCTGTGTGGTTGTGGAAACCGCTCTCTGTACTTGCAGAGCGTGCCAGGGCACTGTGGTCATCCTCTTCCTCCTCAAGTCGCTGTTGCTCAGCTCTTTCTGCCTCCCTCTGCTGTCTTTCCCTCTCCCTCTGCCTCTGCCGCTGTTGCTGAGCCCTCAGCCGAGCCTCTGTGTCTCCTTGTCTGCGGTAGCGGCTCACTGCCGGCCGTGGGATCGGCCGTTGAACTTGCTGCTGCTCCACGTCACCTTCTTCAGCCATCCTGCGGGAAGCGCGTGGACGGCCGATCCCTTCAGAGCCCTCGTGACGGCGCTGCCGCTGCGATCCGGGCTGGGAGTGGTTATTTTCGCTGCCATTACCACTGTGATGATGACGAGAGCGGCCCGAGTTTTCGTGTCGTCTGCGCTGGGAGGAGGGCTGCTCTCGGCGGCCCAGGTCGGCTTCGGTTGCCTCAACTGGCTCGTAACCCAGCGGCGCCTCCTGATGGCTCATGACTAGGACGAGTGATGGTCTACACTCACTGCATCATCTCTCCCAGGAGCAGCACAGACCAATACAAGGCCTGCAAACACAGCGGAAGAGAACCAGGAGTCAGCCACTAAACTATAACAACTCAGTCATACAAAAGAACCCCAAATGTAGTTAAATCAGCCAGGATATGTTTGGTGTTTTAAGTAAATATCTGCCTGAAACTGCATTCAGTAAACTCACCTAGGCTTAGGACACAGTATGAATTATTGTAATCTAGAAGGGGTAAGAATACAGTTGATCATAATGTTTGTTTATATTTTGTTTACTGTTTAGCTGAACACTAACATTATTGAGGGCGCGATCATAGAACTGCAAATGTAATTTTTCTTTAGCATACTGTGAAATCCATCCACAACAGAAGCTTGATAGCTAGAACTGCTGCTCTTACTGTCGCTTTATAATGCATCCGAAGCTTGATGGCACAACAATCCCAGAAAGCTCAGAGCCATGTTGATCATTTATTCCACTTTGAACTGAAATAAAAACAACCCCTGATGTTTTTTATTTGTTAGTTACGTTACATATAGCTTGAGGGAAAAACCAATGACGCGAACATCGGACACTCGACATGTCATGGCTGATAGATTGCATTTGCTCTAGACGAGAAATTGTGTAAATTTTATTTGATTAAACCTACAAAACTATACAAACACAAATTTACTGCTTTCCATGAAGGAATTTCATACAGTTAGCTCAATCATTCATATGTTGTCAGACACTAATATTTATTAGATTTATTAGATGTGTTTCTTATATTGATATATACAAGGTAAGCTCCAAACAGATTACACAGTCACATGGATTAACAAAATCACATTTAGCACATTGTTATGATGTCTGTCCTTATAAAAGAAACTTTCAGCCATTTCAGGCAAAAAAAAAAGCTCTGACTCCACTGACTCCTTCAATTAACGTAGATGATGTATCTTCATTCAGCACAGGGCTTCATAATATTACATACCGCTGTCGCTCTATATTTAGATCATTATGCATTACAGGGATACATTATAGTGCTTCTTCCAGCAGCCACATTCTCGCTTATAAGCAAACAAATACATGAGTCATCTTTGTTAAATTTATTATTCCTTACGTGCAATTGTGTACAGAACTGTCACAAATATACTGCTCCTGTCAGTGACGTGTCACAATATCAGTGTCGAAGATGACATAATCACAAGCGACTGTGTAAATGAGTGACTCACGAAGCAGCACGGAGCACAGAGATGGAGCTGAGCTGCAGAGGATTTTAACACAAATTGACAGCGGCGCTTCATAAAGCAGCTTATCCTGTTTCAGTGTGTATATTAGATATCTTGGGGGTAACATCTCTTCTTATTAGTCATATGAGGAAAAAAAAAGAAAAAAGAAAAAAAAAAAAAAAGAAACCACCTGGCTCACACATACACATTTGCAGAGAGCTCTGGTTGCCACGGTGATACGCTCCCCCAGTGGGCTGCCACTGACGAGTATATTCACACTGCAGAGATACACGGAGTCAGAGCTGCGAAAAAACTTCACACTGCCTCCTTCTCATTGCAAAGACCCTCCTCTTTCCTCCCACGAGAAATCCTCTTCCTTCCAATCTAACACCAAAGAGGGACAGGGACACGGATAGAACAGCGTGCACGTGTGTGTGTGTGTGTGTGTGTGTGTGTGTGTAAACCGGGAACAAACGTTACCAGCTCGATGTTTTCCTAAAAGGATGATCATGTGATGCTGATTATCTTCGATCTCAGGTGTTCACCAAACAGCTCTTTCTTGCCTCGTGGCATCGTTCAACTTTCACCTGCTCTTTGCAGCTTGCAGTCCTCTCATACACGAGTTCTAACAAACACAAACCATAACTGGAACCGAATAAGCGAAAATCTACGTGATTAGCAGACACGTAGGAAAGGAACAAAAGGAAGTGGATTTGGTCATCCGAAGCATGAAGCACTATTGATTCATTCACTGATTCATTCTATGCTTTTTTTTAACAACAGAGACTCCGCATGTTTTCAAGACTAAACCAACAACACGTCCTACACATTACAGGGATTCTCATGTTTTTCAACCGAATATCTTGTATAGCGCATTTGAAGTGAATGTACGATTTTTACTGACAAGTATTTTAACACGTTTCTCTGCACTGAAAAAGAAAACCGATTTACTCCCTTTCTTCGGTGAAAGGCAAATTAAGTTTAAATTAAGATGAACTCAATCTGTAAAATTCGGCCTGTCAGATATGATTGTGAATTTGTTGTCACAAAAAAAAAAGGTCAGGTAAGCATAGAAACATTCAGCTTTGCCTCTCAGAGATACCATAAAAGCTTAGTAAGCCTAAGCAAAGCATAAATAAGCAGAAATATTTTATGTACCGCAGGGGTATTCAGCTAAAATCTGTGGCGATCCAGGTGCGCAAGTTCCTTATTTAAAAAGGCGAGGATGCTTAAATGCGTAAAGATTAAGTGGCTATAAACAAGGCAATTCAAAATAGTTCTATTTTGTAGTGACATTTCCTGTTACCACTTTCAACTTTTAACACAACAGACCTGGAGCAGATAAGAATAAGAATAAAACATAAGACGCAGAATAAAAACATACTTCCCTGTACATTCGTCTATAAATGCCCAATTTAAGGCGGCCAGGGGTCAGTCTGAAACCTGAATATCTTCTATAGTCCAACAAACCTTTAATCAGCACTCAGCACTAAGATGAAGTTTTTCCCAATATATTTACTATTTCATACACAGAACTATTCTGTATGAACGTGGGACTACAACGCAGTGCAAATGAACAATCCATCCTGGGTTAATTAGGGTTAGTTCATTATGATTCCCCGCCAGTGACGAGATAGAAGATACGTTCCGGATCAAAAATAGCTCAGATAAATGAAGAAAAGGCCTAATTTACATCCCATGGCTTTGCTTTATTAGTTCTGATTACTTTCTTAACTGATAATATTGAATCATAAATATTTTATAGGAATTTCAAACGTACTTACAAAAATGAAGATTAAAAACATATTTATTTATTTATTGTAAACGACCTCTCACGGCCCACCTGCAGTACCTTCACAGCCCACAGACACTGCTCTATAAAGTTTTCGTGGTTTTTTTTTTTGTCTTCAACATTTTAACAAGCCATGTCATGAAGTCTCTAATCAGACCAGCGATGGAAGATAAAATGTAAAATCTAAGAAAGTCTGTGAAACCTCTCCCCTTTCTGAACTAATATGTCTCTGATCTGATGAGCTGCTTTCAGCGAAATAATTTAGATAGATGTGACTGGAAAAGCAGCAATATCAGATTTGCTACCAAAGCTGTGAAAGTTCTTGTTTAGGAAACTCGGAACTATAGCCAGCTTTTTCCGCAAAGGTTAATCAGTTCTACTTTCTACGGTGTAATACTCCTGTAAGTTAATAACCCCTGCTGTACTGTTTCCATGTTTGGTAGCTCAACAAAACTACATCAGAACGAGACTCGTGGGCTCCCGAGTGGTGCAACAGAAAAAAGTTCACCCTATCATCTAGAGATCTCTAGTCCGGATCCGGCGATGCCACAGCTATCCGTGGCCGGGAGCTCAAGAGACCAAAACTGGCCTGTGACTCTGTGATGAGCATCTGTGAGCTCATGCATATGGAAGTGGATGGATAGAGCTGCTCTCAGGCTGGGAAAGATAGCGTTCCTCTTTCCCTTTTCAATTGGAGTATACTAGTCAAACATGTATAATGAAGAGGGTAGATAGTGCTCTCATTAATGTTTGTTCAGCTGCACGGTGATGGATGAACAGCAGTCAGACATCATGCCATTAGCAGAGCTGCACTTCTTGCTGGAAAGAACAAGTTTAATCTGATGGACTGGCATCCGGCTGAAAGTGTATTCCTGCCTTGTGCCCAGTGTGCTCAAAATGGCTTTGGATCCACTGGGACAAATGAGTTGTCCGTGTAAAACCTCATGTATTTTAAATGTTTATTGGCTAAGTTCAACAACTGCCTCTAGACAGGATTCCTGAGAGACTGAGTCAACAGGTTTTCTGTTTTTTTGTCTATGCTGGTTTCATAGTCATTAGTTATATGCTTCAGATGGAATGACAGGGAATAGGGAAAAAAAAAAAAAAAAAAAATGCTGGAGCTTTCCTTTAAAGGCTGCAAAACCTGCACAAAGTATGCAAATGCAGCAGATTAACAGAGAGAGAGAGAGAGAAAGAGAGAGAGAGAGAGAGACAGACAGACAGAGAGAAAGTGAAAGAGACAGAGACATAGAGAGAGAGAGAGAGAGAGAGAGAGAGAGAGAGAGAGAAACAGAGAGAACGAGACAGAGACATAGACAGAGAGAGACAGACAGAGAGAGAGGGAATGAGAGAGAGAGCAAGAGAGCGAGAAAGAGAGTGAGAAAGAGAGTGAGAGCGAGCAAGAGAAAGACAGAGAGAGAAGGAGAGAGAGAGAGAGACAGAGAGAGAGAGACAGAGCGAAAGAGAAAGAGATAGAGAGACCGAGAGAGAGAGAGAGAGCCAGAGAGAGAGAGAGAGAGAGAGAGCGAGAGAGAGAGAGAGAGAGAGAGAGAGAG
>JAQQZR010000014.1:6408065-6440790 GCA_030068235.1 Notoglanidium macrostoma | reverse complement strand
GAATAAGGCTGTAACATAACAAAATGTGGAAAAAGTGATGCGCTGTGAATACTTTCCGGATGCACTGTATATATATATATGATAATGAGAGATTAATTTATAGGTTCATAAGTTTATATTCAGAATCTATATACTTTTGCATATTAGCTACTTTGTGACAATGTCGGTTGTTAAATGCGCTATACCAATAAAATTGAATTGAATTAACGGATTTATTGCATACAAAACATATTTGAATCTTATTAGTTATATAGATAGTTATATATTATGGTCTGTTGGTTGAAAACAATAAAAAACACATGCGTGTGATTCTTTGACTTTGAGTAGCCTCTTTGATTTTATCTGAATAGTTAAAAATGCTTTTGGTAGTTAGGTTTTAGATTTCTTTCCTAAAATGTTAAAAAAATCTGATTCCTCTCCAAATTTCAATGGAAATATCATGATATATGTTTTGCCACACCACCCATGCTATTATACTGGCTAGATGCACAAAATCAATCAGACTCTGATGGGAATAAGAAGGGAATGATAAAGCACAAACCCACTCCTCGTGTGAAGGCTACAACAGACACTCACTCCTAGGCTCATTTACCCCACGGGCTGCCGGGGGAGAGAGATGGCACTCCAGGAAGAAAGCGATGGAGGTTTGCTTTTCTCACAGGACAGAGTGGGCAGCAGTCTCTCAGCTCCAGGTCAGTGCAGTATCTGACACAGCCACACATTTACCTGTGCACAAACGGAAGATGGGATTTACAGTCAGAGAGGCAGTAGTGGCACTGGAGTTCAAAATAAGGTTGGAAAAACACCACTGAATAACACTGAAATTAAGTTGACTGTTGAAAATAAGTTTTAATTGATAATTACTCTTTATGTTTTGCTTAAACAATATATTAAAACCTCTCTTTATTCGCATTCACCTCACTTCCCAAATAACAACAACTACAATAACAGGCTTTGTACAAGCATAGGTACTAATTAAATACATAGAGGTGTGTACTGATTCTGATTGGTCAGATGGTGTTGATTCATTTTTTAAAGCAGGTCTGAGAACAGTTACAGCTGTACAGTAAACCACAGGTTTATATTAAATGTGCCTCTCTTTTATTAAATATGTTAATAAGATGTGGATGTTGATTTCAGCATGTTTTATGCATAGATGTCCAGCATGGAAAACCTCTTCAAGCCTTAGTGTTGCCCATCGACTGTATAAAAATGCACAGCGTACTCCTGTTCATTCCCACTCTATTGAAATTAAGACAAAATACTTCCATCATGTTGTTAAATTTGCAGTCAGAGTCTGTGCAGTTTCTCCTTCACAAGTTTGCGCAGTAAAGACAAGAGGTGAAGCTGCCGGTTTGCTAGGCCCATCACCTTCTCCGTTAGAAATAAACATATGAATGCAATCACGTCCTCAAAATCTGTAAAAAATCTATCCAGAGACCTTAAATAGTGCCAGCTGGAGATATTTCAATAATACGGGTACGTCTAGTAAGGACATTTATCACATGAACTGGAAATCTGCTGACAGATGGATGTCACTAACACAAAATGAGCCAGCAGTGAGCTTACCATGGTGAGTAAAAAACTCACTATATGGGCCACATGGCTATTCTGAGTGCACTGTAAACTAACTACTTACAAAAGCCAACCTAATGCTATTGGCAATGTGTGTTCACTGACAAACAAATGGCTTCTGTTCAAATTTGGATAGCTGACTGGCTGGATGTGGCTAGACAGCTTGCACGACTGCTATATGGCTAGGTAGCTAGCATGAATACACTGACCTTTTCCTGTGATACCTCTCGATGTTTTTAATAGAAATGGCTAAAAGTTTGTATTCATACATGTGTCTAGAAAAGTTCAGAGTAGGTATACGACGGTAAATCCGGGAAGTCAATCAAGTGTAGCCATGCCTTCGTATTTTATAGTAGAATCATGCTTTAAAAACTAATTTCTGGAGGAAAATTAAAAAAAATCTGCAGATATCAGCATTGGGAAAACTAAATGTTTTGCAGATGGAAAGACAGTTTAGACAGTAAGAGTGACATGGATATTCAATGTCTGTCATTGTAACACATGGGAATGGGCGGGGCTAAAAACTGTACTGCGGCCAGCCAGCAGGGGCACTAGACCTGCAGTGGCTTCACTTTGAAGAGATGCACCGTCCTTGATCCTTGAACTGGATCAACTGAGATCATCAGACAATATTACAGGAAGATAGGAACAGAAATAACTGCAGGAGTCGGCTGGCACGGTCAGAGTTTCTGTTGCAGTGGGCTTAAAAAAAAAAAACATAAACATGTGCTTCTGCCCTGAAGCACATCTCTCACCACAGTGCATCTTTATTAATTAATAGCACATCAGGAAGCCAATGATTGCAACTGAAATCATTTTCTAACTCTCTGCAGTCTGTAGCTGGGATGCAACGCTCACTCAAGAGACAGCAGCAGCAGCTCTGGATGTCTACAGAAACTCAATTTAAATCCACAGCCCTACTGTTAAACCAGTCACTACAGCTGGAGACCCAGAAGGGAGCTAGAACTACAACTTATAAACGTTGGGAAGGAAATATTCACATCTATCCACCACATCTTTACTGTATACGCAATTCTTTCTGTCCTGTTTACCCAAAACTCACTTACAATGAAATTGTCATACACTTATCTGAATAAAGTTCGTTTGCATTTATAATCCCTTCGTACAGCGTGGTAAAACAACGGATTCTAGACCTAAGACCTGCGAGAGCTGGTCTCAGTCCACTTTCAAGTGATTCAGCCCTAATTCAACCCAACTGGAGCAACCAAACATGCCATGTATTATGCTTTTTTTTTTGGGCAGCACTTTTTGATGCGTGAGATCAGCAGACACCGTGCCGTCAACTCTGTTCTGTATATCTAGGTCAAACAACACAAATAGAAACACTGCATATAATTCAATAAATACTGATGACTTTGAATCTTTTTGTTACGTATGTTTGTATTTATTCATTTAAAATTGCTTGATTTTGGCATGGGCTTGAAAAAGGTTTGCGTACCCTTTAGGGATTTTCTGTCACCATTAGGGATAACACGGTCTTCGTGCCTCTGATGTGTCGAACATCCCAGCGAAAGAAGTTTGCAGGGAGTCAGCTTGGTTATTGCTAGGATGGGAGTATGGTATCTGTACTGAGCAATGATACTCAGAGCTCTGCATCTCTGGTCACTGTATTTCTGACCAATTCATAAGAGTCTTATGTTTTGATCTTCCCCCCTTCAACCATGACTTAGCAATTGTATTTTTGTATATTACTTGGTTTGTTTAACTCTGTGAAGTTTGAAACTGATTTGGACCACAGTTGTTTCCAGGCCTATTCAGTCTGTACTAGTTTATAAAGGAAGTTGAAACTGCACAGGCTCACCAAAACTGGACAGTTGAAGACTGGAAAAGCGTAGCCTGGTCTAAGGAATCTTGATTTCTGCTGAGGCATACAGATGGTAGGGTCAGAGTTTGGTGCCAACAGCATGAATACATGAATCCAGCCTGCTTTGTGTTAACAGTCCAGGCTGGTGGAGGTGGTGTAATGGCGTGGGGAATGTTTTCTTGGAACACTTTGGGCCCATTAATACCAATAAATCATGGCTTGAATGCCACAGCCTGTTTGAGTATTGTTGCTGACCATGTGCATTCCTTCATTGCCACACTTTACCCATGTATTTCCAGCATGACAATGCACCAAGTCACAAAGCAAAAGTCGTCCCAAACTGGTTTCATGAAGATGACAATGAGTTCAATGTCCTTCAGTGGCCTTCCCAGTCACAAATGAACACCTTAGCTATATGGTTGAATGGGAGCTTGAACGTGCCTCTGAAAAAGCTGCAGGAATTGCCTGACGCAGTCGTGCCAACATGGACCAGAATCTCAAAGGAATGTTGCCAACATCTTGTGGAATCCATAACACAAAGAATTGAGGCTGTTTTGAGAGCAAAGTGAGGGCCTACCCAGAATTAGTATAGTGTTCCTAATAAAGTACTCAGTGAAGTGAGTTATTGAGTTCCTGTCACAGGTAAATCCTACATACATGTTACGGGCATGTGATCTACTAAAGATCAAATGCAACTTGTGCAGCCACACTCACTACAGCAAGAGCTTATAATCCAAGATGAAACAATCAGTTTGTATTAAAATGAGGTGTATGTGGAACATTTAGTGTAATGAGCATGAAGACATTCCCTTGCTTACCCAGCAAAAATCAATCATAATCATTACAGACATCTTCTGGCATTATTACTTAACAAACACATGTCCTGAATCTTTTATGTTCCATCAGAAGAGTACATCAATTTGTATCATTCATCGTTTCATAGATGGGACTACTTTGTCAAAGAAGAGAATAAAAAAAAATAAATAAATAAAAAAAAAAAAAAAAGCAGGAACCAATAGTATTTGGTTTTTTTGTTGTGGATAGAGTGCCAGTTTGAAAAAAAAATCTAGAGTATTACTTAAATTTTTCATTTTGCTGCTTTGGCGTCTCAGTATGAGCAAATCAGGCAGGATATAATCTGCAACAGACAAGTGTGAAATATTTCAGTGCTTTGAATGAGAAAAAAAAAGGATCAGTCACATGCTGAACCACAGACAGCTCACAACTCAATTCCAATCTCATTTCTTTTACTAAATCAAGATTATTATATCATGGTTTTACAATCTATCAGTTATATGTTCATTATGATATTAAATGTTAAAAAGCTCCAGTTCCAGAGCTTGACTTTTCTTCAGAACAACTAAAATACACACACACTCTAAGACACAGAGTGCCATGCTCCCAGGCTACTGTCAGTATCTGGGCCAGAGTTTCCCACACGCCTGTCCTTGGCTGACAGCACCATTTATGTTAGTGCCATGTGAAAGTCTCCTGCAGGCTATTTTTTTAATTCACCAGTTAAAAGCACACCTACCTCAGGGTGAGGACGTGTGCGAGTCAGTGTGTGAGTGATGGATGCATTTATATTTTCTTTCACTGTTCATTTGTGTCCACAAGAAGGCCTAGTCACATGCACAAATGTTATCTGCCATGAACTAGTTTCCCAACCTCTTAAAAAAAAAAAAAAAAATCATTTTCAGTTCCTTTTTTGCTACCAATTCCAGTGACTTCTCAGTTTTCAGAGACGCTGTGTTGTCCTTTTGCTTTCCACTTGCTGACTCTCACCCTCACCAATAATGTGATTTGACAGCAAATTGATGCTCTCCTAATGTGCGGAGACATTTCTGCATCGTTACTACAATAACTTGGATTTTGTTTTCGAACACAGCAGCTGAACTGAAGAGCAAGACATCGCCGAGTGCCTGTCTGGTCCTTTTCGTTTGCGCTTATTCAACTGATAACTAAGGAAAAAAAGAAAATATGATGACTAATGGTTGCATAACGGAAAAATCTACAAGAATTGAACATAAGGATGTGACACCTTCCTGAGCTTTACAAAATAACAAGTAACGAGTTTGGCTTTCTTATGAAAGTTGACTAAAGTTAAGATGAGTGTCTGATGACTGACATATTCTATTCATGTAATAGTGTGCTAGAATATCACTACTGGGCCTTGTATAGTGTTAGTGTGAGTGCTTGCATGTGAAAGAGATAGATAGACAGGGAGAGAGAGAGAGAGAGAGAGAGAGAGTGTGTACGACTGCAAAGGTGATTAATGGCTCCTGATGGAGCTGTATGTGAGCAAAGGTGACCTTTAGGTTGAGGATAAACATACAGCACAGATATCCTCTCATCCTTATCACATACTTCCAATTGTGTCATTAACCTTGCTTTTCTCCACAAACCTGGCAATCACCTCAATAACATGATCACTTCATTAGGTATGGTGGGGCTGCAGGAAAGGATTTCAAGCTGGAGGTGCAAAAGTTGACTGACATCATACTATGAGGCAGATAACGATCAGCCATAACATTAAACCCATAATATTATTACATACATATACAATATGCAACCATAACCACTGCCTAATATTGTGTAGGCCCTTCTCGCGCTGCCAAACAGCTTTGAATTATCAAGGCATGGACTCCACAGAACCTCTGAAGGTGTGCTGTGGTCTCTGGCACCAGGACAATAGCAGCAAATCCTTCTAGTCCTATAAGTTGCTAGGTGGGGCCTCCGTAATCTGACTTTTTTGTCCAGCACATCCTACAGATAAGCATTGAGATTTGTGGAATTTCGAAGCCAAGTAAACACCTTGAACTCTTTGTCACGCTCCTCAAACCTTTCCTGAACAATTTTTGCAGTGCGGCAGTTATCCAGCTAAAAGAGGTCACTGCCATTAGGGAATACTTTTGCCATGAAGGGGTGTACTTGGTCTGCAAAAATGTTTAGGCAGGTGGTACAGATCAAAGTAACATCCACATGAATACCAGGACCCAGGACTTTTTCAGCAATTAGTGCTACAGTAGCCCTTCTGGGAGATCAGACCAAAGATGCTAGCCTTTGCTTCCCATGCGCATCAGTGACCCTGTCGCCAGTTCAACGGTTGACCTTCCCTGGACCACTGTTGGTAGATTCTAACCACTGCATACTGGAAACACCTCACAAGACCTGCTATTTTGAAGCTGTCCGGACATCCCAGTCATCTAGCCGTCACAATTTGAGGCTTGTCAAAGTCACTCAGATCCTTACGCTTGCCCATTTTTCCAGCTTCCAACACAAAACCTTTGAGAATTGACTGTTCACTTACTCCCTAAATTCATCCCACCCCTTGACAGGTGCCACTGTAATGAAATAAATAAATGTTACTCATTTCGCCGGTCAGTGTTTTTAATGTTACGGCTGATTTTTGCATGTCTGCCATTAAACTAAACAGAATTTTCAATTTATAAACTCTATACACACAAGTAAAGTACACACAAATGATCTTCCCTGACATAAATGGTAGTACAGTGTCTTTGGTACAACAGCTTTTGTAACAAGCAGAGTTTCCTGCTTGTGTATTAGCTACAGTATGATTACATTACCTTGGACAGGGTGTGACTTATGTCTTGCTGTAGAGATATATAGTTACAACAACAAATGTGAGAGGATAGCAAAGGAAATAGAAAATATGCAAATACAAAACATCAAAGTAAATGCCATAAAACAAGCTCGCAGATATTTTTCCGGGCTCAAAATGCTTTATTATAAAGCTTCTGAATTCACACTCTCTGGTAGTAAACTGCTACTAGTCAAAGAACAATCTGTCACATGTGCTGTGCTGCACTGTGCTCTGAACGCCAAGACATACATGTTCAATGAGAGTGCGTGCTGTATCCCAAACCGCAAATGCTCACTAATTAGTATGCCTAAGCAGTATATAGCGTGGTAGTATGCAGCTGAGAATGAGGACTGCACTGTGTGAGTCTCCAAGACCAATGGGAGGAAGGCTCTCCAAAATACAGTGTAGCAAACAAAATGATCAAGACTGCTTGCTAAAAGACATCGATTCACAGATGAAACACACACAAACACAACTAGTTACCCACTACTTCACAACCGGGTAGTGATGCAAATAACAAATCATGGTTAAACCTAATGACTACCATTCTCAAACAATCTATCATTAGAGAATAAATAAACGCAGAACATGTTCAGTAAGAAAAAAAAACTACTCTACTTCCTCCCTTATTGGCTTGCAGCTGGACTTCTTTTTATGCCTGATTTTGGTGTTATTGTTATTTGATGGAGAAATAGTGTAGTCAGACATCAGACATAGCTTAACTGAATGCCCATTGATTCTATTCTCCCTCCTGCTCTACATAAGTAGCCATGTGTGAGAAACTGACAGTAAACTGACAGTTGAACCGCAATGTTTAACTCTGGCTTGAACAGCATTGAGAAAGGAATCGGCGTTATCCTCTACCTGCTCACATGCTCCACTGGCAGGTTCCACACAGGCCATGTGTGCCATCATCAAGGGGACGGATGATGTCGGAGGTTTCTTACATGGATTGCTGATCAGGAATAACCCTTGACCCTTACTGAATGTGCAGGCCCAGATCTAGATTCCTCACTTCTAAATATGTACATTTCCCATTAGTTGTATTGGAATTGCTGAATAATTCACAGTAGTTACTGAATTTTGCACGTTAAGATGAATGCATACATAAGAGATCTTAAAATTCTAGTTCTCCTATAGAGAACACCTTACATCAGGGGTCATCAATTTGACATCTGACAACTAGGCTACATGTAATGCACGTTATTTGGTTTGAGAAAACTGTGGTGGACAAAAACGGAGCCGAATGCAACGCTACAAAAATGTCAAATCCCGGTCTTTGCATATTTACTTGAGTAAGATTAAAACGTATACAGCAAAATACTCTTACATGTACAAATGCTACTGTCGCGTGACATTTTGCACTGAACGTAGGACTGGGATGGCTGTCAATTCAGAACAATTCCTCATTTTCATCCCAATTTCATTGTCAGTACAGAGAGGGTTTCCTCCAGGTTCTTCAGTTTTCTCCCACTGTCCCAAAACATGCTGGTAGGTGGACCGATGCATTAAATGGCCCCACTAAATGGTGTGAATATGTGTGTGTGTTTGCGGCACCCTGTGATAGATTGGAGTGCGCATTCCTGCCTTGTGCCTGGTGGCTCTGGATGAATGAACGTTTGGCCTAACCTACTAAAGCAAGAAGTTCAATCACCGGTCCAGAGGAACATCACTTTTACTTCTCTTTTTATGACCACCGGGTTTGTTCTTTTATAGCCTATACTCATCCTATATCAGTCTCATTCTCCTGCGTAATGGAAAGAGTGCATATTAAAAGTCCAGACGAAGCTCAGAAAGTCTATCAAAGAGCAAAAAGCTCAGTCAGACTGCACCATCGACTCACCCATTAGACACAATAACACAGTTCATATGTGCCCATTTGTTCTGGAGATCTTTTGTCTTGGGGCAGTGAGGCCTACACACACGTACACACACACACACACACACACACACAGAGCATTAATCCCCTTCACATTAAGCAAGGCTAATCTGAGCCAAAGGCCAGCTCAGCTCCCAGAGAGCGCTCAGTGTCTCCTAAACGCACCCGCTACCATGTGGGGCGACCTTCACAAACTCGGGAATTTATCCCAGCATGCCATACCCACACACACACACACACACACAAACACGCGGTTATGGCTATTTTTATGAAGCTCTATGTTCAAATGATGCATTGAAAGTAAAACTTTTTGTGTGAGTAATGCTTTCAAGACAACATTATCATTGATTAATTAATTAATTAATACAAAACAACAAAAAGCCTGTCAGACTGCCAGAGAAAAAGAGAGCGAGAGAGAGCGAGAGAGAGCGAGCGAGAGAGAGAGAGCGATACCTGTCCTCCTAGCTGTACTGTAATGCATTCGGGACAGCCCATATGATTAATACACTGCTAACACCATCTCGGACACCAGCTGTGTAATTTCACCATTCATCAGTGCCTCGGAATGTTTTCTACCCCAATTTGCATGTTAAATATAGAGGAAGGCAAACATAACCTTTTGTTTTAAGCCACATTGTCCATATATAACGAACCCTCCTGATCACGAGTAAAGTGAAAGAAGCAATTCATCAGTACAAATAGCGTACTGTCGCTCACTTCAGTTCTATAAGCACACAGCGTTCAGTGGCACTGCAGAGAAAAGCGAGGAATCGAAGGTGATGTGTTCGACCTACGAAATCAGGAAGCTTCACAATCTGAAATATAAGTTGAACTCATATGACCTGCCAGGAGTAACCGGCCATTAAGCACCGAGTAACTGCTGTTTGTACACTGTGTATTAATGCCGTGTCAGTTCTGCTAATAAAGCTGAAAGTATTCAGAACGCTTACTATTAATTGCACATGAATGCACACCATAAACATAAACCAATGGTCTGTTTACTCAAACGTCCCAGAAATTAATTAGAATTCAGTATTTCATTTTATTACATCAGATGTTAATTAAATGAAAAATAATTAACCGTGGTGAATTTCATGAAAACTTAAATCCCTTTTTGGTTCATATTGAACAGTAAACAGAAGTAATGTTCCATATTTCACTAAATAGTTGGTTTTAGACCCGAGTGCTGCATGTGACGTCAGCTCATCCTGGGGGCGGGCTTATTTCATTCCCACGCTGACAAAACACATTCTTTGTTTATCTGGCATAAACATGCTCATCAATCCCACGCTACTAAGAGATCACTGAAAATGTATGCATTTCATATCTACCAAGTGAAAATCTACAACGTGAACCGATTTATTTGTCTTAATACATAACATCATGCAAAAACTCCTGACTACGACCGTGGCGTCGAACTCCTTAACACGGATTCCTTTCTTGTTTTTTGTCCTGCTTTGAAAGTTTTATTTATTCTCCCGAATCAATATTAAAACGTATTGAAACACGGTACTGCGTCAGGCGTATCAGGCTCGTGAGGTCATTCGTACGTTCGTTAAGTGCACGGCTTAACGAAGGATTTGGTGCTTTCTCAGTATTGGTAAGTAGATATATGATCAAATGATGTTTATTAGCTCACCAACATAAGCTTAATGCGCACAAAGCCGCTTTCCGTGCTTTAGGTTTATAAAGAGCATTTATTAAAGCAACGCCAGTTCAGTGAGTTATTAATTCCACTAGTCCGGCAAACGATCATTCCGTATTTCTACACAGAAAGAGCAAAAACAGACATGATGAGGAGACCAGGCAACACGGGCTGTTATACAGAACCGCCAAAGACATTCTGGCACCAAGTTTAGTCGACAGCATAAACACAACATGCTTTATAAAGCTATGATCAGCCGGGGGAATTAATGCTCCCACTCATTTTATTATTTGAGCTGTGAAAATGACCAAAATATGTGCCGTGGCCAGTGACGCAGATGGCGTATGAACAGCCCTGTCAAACGCCCCACTGGACTCTCTCTGTAATACAATTTGCCTGAAACAATCTTAGCTTCTCCTAGACCATAGTCTGCCTTAAGAAGCATCTGAGACGGATTATTTCTTCTGTTCTCCGACAAATCTCTTTAGCTTAAGATCCTTTTTTTTAATTTTCAGTCTGTCGTCAGCTATCCATTGATTTTTTTTTTTAACCACCTACTAAATATTTCAAACTAACAAGACTGTGTATTAAATTTAAAGAGATATATTATGTTCCTTTTTCACAAGTTGACACAGCTCCCTGGGGTCTTAATGAAATGTCCGGGACACGTGTTGGTGGAAATACCACGAGGATAAAGCACCACGGCACCTTTCTCACCCTGCCCTGTTCAGAACAGCCGGTTTGAGTGTTTCTTCCTTTAAATGATAATGAGACGTTGCTCACCCCAACCCCCCATCTTCCGTGGGGTGTGCTAACGTGAGTACGGCTTTGCGCTACCATGGCAACCAGAAGTCCGCATGCAGGTGAGCTGTGCTTTTAGATCCAAATGAAATTAGCGATTGCATTGCTGCAGCTATACAACACTCCGAGGTCAGGTCTCTGCTCTTGCTAGCAGCCATACAAACACTAACGTGCATACCTACACACTGCAAAGTGTGCCCGTTTGCCAAATTACAGACAACATAGCACAACATGCTAACATTGCTAACTCCTACACCCATTCTGACCTAAAAACAATCTGACTGGGTGGTCTTATTTCAGAGTTACTGGGATGGTAGACACTCCAGATACCCCAATGTTTGTGCACAAGCACTGAAAAAGTGAACTGTTCAGAATATGTCCCCTTTAATGTGCAGCACGTGACCTCTGATGCCAACAGCATTCAAGGAGAACCCGTGATCAGGATTTATTTGCATGCACCTTATTTAAAGATTAAGCTCATTAGATTATTTGAAAGGTTTCCAAGAATCTCTCGCCACCATTAAGTGGAATTGGTTTTAAACTAAGAAGGGGCCATTGCCACTAAATGTCATTAAATGCACATTCAGTGCAAACGCCAAAACCAACTTGAACTAATTTCTGTAGTTCTTCCACATTGACACAATGAGCAACTGACGATTTCTAAAATTGAGGTGAACTCCGTTACAAATCAGATCAAACGGAGTAGGAATGTCGGTTCACTTGGACAGATGTTAAAAATTCGGATTAAACGTGGATCGGATCATGCACGCTTTGATGATGGGTCCTTACCAGACAGAGAAGATGCAAGATTTCAGCTGATTTATAAAAAAAAATAAATAAATAAAGATTACTTACTTATATCACAATCTGGGAGTGTAGACACAAACCTGCATATACATCTAATAGACATAAACCTGCGTATATATCGAATAACTAATATGAAAATCTTAGTATAATGAGGTGGAATTTGATGGAATATTCTTATAACAGCTGTATTTGTCTGAATACAAGTGGGAAAACAATGTGCTTGTGAAAAATAAGCTCTACTTTGCCGGATTGACAGTTTCTTTGTTCTTGTAGTAGGTTTCCTGCCCTCTACTCAACAGATGTCCCGGGAGATGCCTCGTTTTAATTTAGCCATACCTCTGCTTACATTTGTTTTGGAGCAGTGGCTTAATTACTTTATTAAGAATCCTTTTTCATTTTGCGCATGAGAAAATGAAATTTCTAATTTAATTTGGGGCCAAGTTGATTTTTATAGCATCTTCCATAGAGTTAATAGTTCTGCCTGAGTACGCAAAACACAGTGCCAAAACGAACCACAGGCAGATGGCCATTAATGGAGTGGAAGGGACGTTCGGCAATTCCAGGAAGATGCTCTGGCTCCTCTCAATAAAAACAATCTAGACAGGTGAAAAGGTCTTAAAACCGTTAAAACCCAGAGCCCATTTCCAAACTGTTTTTTTTTAATCCAGGTCTTTTTCCCCAAAGAGTAAAACAATGTATGCTGACTTCTGAGCAGCACTGAAAGGCAGCCTGACACCACTCTTGTCCCACCTTTCTCGCACCTGCTGTGTGTCTAACCTATTTTTACCCTAGCATTGCAAATCACTCTACAGAGAGCAGCAGCAGCTCGTGACCATAGGTTTTGCTGGGGCAGGATGACCGAAATAACGACATAGCCTCAAACTAAATAAAGTCCAGACACTATCACATGTGACTAATGCTACAGGCTACTATCTAGAGGATTTTTAGAGTAATCCCAAAACATACAGTCATCCAGCATCCTGTCTAGCAGCTCATTTTAAGGGTACCTTTGTTCACACATTAGGAGATTGCCCGTTGCCATCAACCAGGGTTGCCAGATTTCTGCAAAACCTCCATCCCAACTACATCTCGAAAACCACACAAAAGAATAGGGCACTATGAAAGAAAGACAGACGTTTTTGTTTTTGTTTTCTTTTTTTGGCATGGGAATAAGGATACTGATTCTGATGTAGGGACATTATCCACTCCAATATCTCCCTTTCCTTCTCCAAATCTTTGAAATATATCTTTCAATAGCATTTATTAGATTTAGTTCCAATTATCTGCCATAAAACAAGATCTTTGCAGCCACTGAGTATTTTTAAACTAGCCCAAATTGGCGACCATGTCGTTAGCTGTTTTGTCCGCTGCATGAGGACCATGGTGCAGTGTGACTCCTGTCTAAACGTGCCTCTATTAGAACTTGTTGCACTTCCCATTTTTGACCACTAGGTGCAATAAATACTCTAAGGCAGTGGTCACAAACCTGTTCCTGGAGATCTACGTACCTCCATGAAGACTTTAACTCCATTTGACCATCTGCCTTAAAGCTCTGATTGTAATCCAATACATTTTTGTCAAATCCGTCAAATATCTCCTCACCGTCCGCTAGCTGTCCGTTCTGTATGCGCACTGCGAAAAAAACAAAAAAAAGAAAACATTGCTCGTACTCAGCCCTGGTTCAGTAAACAGGGAAGCAGAGAAAGTGGCTGGGACCGAGCCTCACAACACTATTCCAGCCAATCAGTAACAGGAGGCGTATTCCAGTCAGTCACAGGACAGGGGGAAGTGGAGGTGGAGATGGGGGTGTCGCTGTTAGTGTCGTTGCCTTGGTGATACACATACAGGAATTTGGGAAGTGGAGCTTCTGAAGGAGCACTGAAAGAAAGTGTGTATTAGTTTGGCTGCCGAGTTCAAATATCAACCATCTTTCTCCAGAATCGATGATGCCACCTTAAAGAAGTTCTTGACCAACTAAAAGAAATGCGTAAGATTTTAATTTAAAGATGATCGCCAGGAACAGGGTTGGTGACCACTACTTTCGATAAGGCTCTGCGCTAAGTCGCCATTCTCGTTTTCATCGATACTCCACTGTGTTATGTTTGAAAGGCAATACTGTAGGGGTTTGCCTGACTTTGTTGTTGTGAGTTGGTAGGATTGGAGGACCAGGCGTTCTCTTCCTGATAACTGGTCCCTTCTGCGTCTAGACCGATACTCGACTCCTCATAATCTTCTTCCCTGACAATGTCTTCCATTTGTATTAGCAAAAGTTTTTTTTGGAAAGGACTGGTATTCAGTTAGTTGGATATGTTGGAAGAGCTAGCACAGTAGTGGTCAAATATTTTCATAATGCAGCGGCCCAAACGTAGAGAATAACAACAAACTGGATTCTGGGAAGGCTGAGCTGGCCCCTTTAAACCACTCTGTGCATCGAAATCCTGAGGGAAAGCAAAGAGAGTAAGACACTAGGGCAAGTAAGACACAAAGCTTTAAGAAACTAATCACTATGGTGCGGATCCATACCGCATGGAGATCCAGTTGAGAGGAGCAAAGACACGCTCGACTGGGTTAATGACATTCTAAAGTCTTCAGATGTTCTTTGGCCCATTTGAAGCATGCTGATCCAACAATTCAATCCAGACGGATCAGATTTTCTGGTGAAGAAAACACCTTCTAATCAGTAGGTTAAACCCTGCCTTGATCATGAGACTGACTCATGGACCAAGGCACCAGCAAAGTCTAACACCTTGCTTTTTGGTCATTTTCTCCCAGTTTTAAACCTGCTGACTTTCAAGGTCACGCAAAACAAATACTGTCTTGAACAAACTGGTCCAAGGCTACACACAGCCTCCATTATTATTGAACTGCACATGGTTCACCTCACTGGTTTATTTTGGAGTCAGCAGGCACAAGTCACCAGCCTTGGCTTAAAAATTAATATGGCCTGCAGCCTTCACATCACACCATACATCATAAGGGTGTACCTTATTATATTTTGTACGGCAGACCCGTACTACCTGTGAAACATTACATTTCAGGTACTAACAATAATTAAGCATGTTTTCTCTATACACCATAAATAACCCTAATGGGATTTATTTTTCAGGATGACGTCTATAATAAAATATTTCATCGCCTTTTGAAAAATGCAGACAGTTACAAATTAACACGGGAGGAGTGATTTTCTAACAAACTCTTTTTTCTGCAAACCCGTCACACACGGATTTATATTATTACAAAGTGTAGAATTTATTCATGGAATTTCCTCATAGTATTTTAGCAAAAGTGTGGATTTGTACCGGCTGTAGCTGTAATTATACCGACTTTGAAGTATCATGCTCTTTCTTTTCTCTTCATTTTCTTTTCTTTTTCTAGTGATGATTATGGTGGCCCTGAAGTGCAAAACACAATGACAAATATGGAATCACAACGACAACTGCAAACAGGGAAACAGAACGGCACATCACAAAGCACAACAGCAAAACTAGGAACACAAAATCACAAAACACGACCACATTAACTTCTACCGGAAAAGGTAGGAGCGGGCTATCATCAAGGATCGGCTCTGATTGGACAAACGCACTGTCCGGCTTTTTGTACACTTTATAAGATGACAGACATTGTGCTAATCCAATTAGCGATGATCCTTGTCGATAGCCCGTTCCTGCCTTTTCTGGTAGAAGTTAATGTGGTCGTGTTTTCGGTTTTGCTGCTGTGTTTTGTGATTTGTTGTTGTGATTCCCTATTTGTCGTTGTTTTTTGCACTCCAGAGCCACCGTAGATGACAGTGTCCCGGTGGATCCCGATCTTTAGAGACTCGTCTAAAACATCAATCATTTTGTGATGAATAAAAAGGTTTCACCAATCCATGAGCAAAAAAGACTAAACAAAACAGCTAAATAGCAAAGCCAAAGGCGTCATCTGCCTGCAAAATCATCAAGTTCTATCTGGGAGGAACTGACACTATCTGAAAAGATCTAGTAAGCAACTGAGGTTGGGTTTTTTTTTTTTTTTTCCATGTGAGGAGGAAGAGCGTCAATGACATTACTCTCCAGAACCAGATGAAAATAAAATCACGCAGTGCCACATGTAAAAGATGGAACTACTACGGCTAGAAAATGAATCCCGTCCAAATAGGGCTAAGGGTGCATTACTTTAAATGCATTATTGAAGATCCATAGCAAGCAAAATGCAAGGAGAATCATTTTAGCATTTCAGATTCTCTCTCTCTCTTTTTTTTTTTATCTCTATTTAGTTGCACTCTTCTGAATTTTTCACATGAATGGCATGACTTATTAACAACTGTCAAACGTGCACTATGAAAAGAGACGCTGGTGACATTTGTGTTCCCAAGACCAAGGCTAAGACCGAGAATATTTCAACCATTATAGTCTTCTTAAGAGCTGTGCTTTATCATTATTCAGGGCACTGCATGGTTTAAAAAAAAAAAAAAGGGTTTTAAAACTAGCAGCGACCATTTTTTGAAGGCCCACTATGAATGATTCAGCTGAATGCCCCTCCCTTACCAAGCGTGTATTAGAACACGGTGGCCTTCAGTACTTGGCCTTCCGGGTACCTACATTCACACTCCCTTGATTTTTCTGTGCTAATGAATAAGTATGATCCTCCATTTTTCAAATTTTGCCTTCTCAAACTTGTTAGCCAGCACCAGCAAACACAGATTCCTCTTATTTCTTCTTCCTTGTCGTCCTTCTGGTGCTTCCTTCTGGATTCAAGCTGCCACTTGTAAAAACACGAACCGCATAAGGCGCTCACTACAGGTTTGTCCATTCTGGGCTACAGTAGCAGCTCTGCAGAAGAGCATCCGCTGCCTATGTAGACATAAAGGCCTCGTTCTAAACTTACGAACACAACGAATGGTAGTTACACTAATGAAAACATAATAATTTTTTGCTAATAGATCCCCCAAAATCCTACACAGTGGACCTTTAAGGAATATTTCTGCAAACTGCATTTAAAACAAAGACATCTCCAGAGGAAACTACTATGTAATTGGGTTCAAAATTTTGCCAAAGCCTAGCAACCCTACCTAGCACTTTCGAAAACAAATTCAAAACCTGCCATCTTTGACATGGATGAGCTGTGAGGCTCACACTCCTCCTCCCTCCACAGCACTAGGCTGGTTATCTCAGCTAGGCCACATGGCTACAAGTTATAAAAGCAGAGCTGCGAGGGACATTTTCCGTCTTTGCTCATCTGCCCGGAAAGTCCATCCACAAACAAGAGCTCATTTCAAAACATGGACGGCAGCGGCAAGAGAACCATCACGCTGAAGCTCGTCCTCGAGGGAGATTTTTAACGGCGCATCCCCTGATGAACATTCCATTGCCAAAATTCCTAGGAATGTTTGCCAGTGGGACCGAACAGAAAGCACACAACCTCTACAAACACCCTGCGGTACAGACAGCCATGTCACCTGCCTTCCAGACCTATAATTATGGGCTGCCAAGTCACGAGAGCGCAGCCTAGAAATCAATGTGGACTAGAATTGAAAGGCAAACATGAGAAAAAGAGGGCTTTCAGTCTTGATTTCTCCAAGGGCCACATGCAAATTAAACCTGATCTCAGATTAGAATGGAAAGGAATGTGCAAGATAAGGCTTGAGGTGCATTCAGGAAATGCTCCAATGTCACAGGCTTGACATTTAATCCACTGTCTGAAAAGTGGTGAAATAAAATCATCGCTTATGTATTTTACAAAGCGACTATGCAGGGGATTCGATTTTTCTCCAGGAGCCACTGGAGTTCGGCTCAATACTAAAATTGACGTGCGTTTTCTCTTAAACGCCTGGAATATTGTACAGTAAATAATGCCCAATAGAATATAATAGCATATAATGCCCAATAGAAGGATATTTCCCAAGGCGTTGCTTGAAGAGATCATTAAATATCATTCTTAACATGTTTTTTTCCAATCTAGCTGCCTGATTTCTACTGGGAATAATTATTTACAGACTTGTTTACTCCTATTGTTCATTCACTGGATTATATTTATCGATCTGTGCTTTGACCTACAGATAGAACTTAAAAAAAACAAAAAAAAAAAAAAAAACAACCCATCACATTTCATGGCGATGACTGTTCACGTACAGTGAACACCGATTTCAGCACCGATATGAATGTTCTTCACGAGTATATCAGCATCTGCTCATTGAATGGTTGTAGGATCAATATATGGAGGTGGAAAACTGGTCATTGGTGGTAGACTGTAAACACAGAGACATGGAGTACATGCTGAAGTGTGATTTCTCAATCCTGCGTCACTTAAAACCCAGTGTGCTGTCAATATACGGTCCATTTCAAAAATACATTTTTCTGTTTGAATTTTAATTACCTTTCTTTTTTTTTTTTTGTTTGAACTTTTAATTGCAACTTACCCATTTTTTTTTAAGTAAATAATAATTTCATGTGCAATGAATTTTTTTCAGCTGCTTGGTTTATTCGTGAGTCCACTAAACAAAGGACTACACACAGTGTATGTACAGCAAAGAAATCTCATGAAAAATCCATGTTTATGACTCATGAAGCTCAAGTCAAGTTTAAGTATTAAAATTATAACTTAAAAGGGGACATCATGGGGGGAAAACGTGTACAACACGAGCACTTTAAAGACAAATTCCACTCTCAAAATGATTTTATTTGGGTGACAAAAGTAGCTCTTGCGTTTCCACAGGATATGGACCAGACATGGAACAATGCAATATTCTCCAACAGCTGTACTATTATTTCCATCTAATGCCAAGAGATGATAAAGAACAGAACGTTCGTAATCTTATAAAGTAAGTCACTGGGGCTGCTTTAATGCCATGTGCTCATCTGAATGTCATGGATAAAATTGCACAGTGCAGATGAACTGGGGTTTTTTTCAAGTCAAGATGAGCATCACAAGTAGAAATAGTAGATTAATGGCTGGCTTATCCTTGCGAACTATTCCTCTTCCCGGTCAGGCCATAATAATTATGGACTTAATAATTAAAGAACAATTTTACACTAAAAATTCCATCTTCAAACAAATGCTGTTGCTGAATTGTTTCTATTCTTCTTGTGGTGCCTGAAATTGAAAGTAGTTATAATGCCCTTAAGTGTTATATCATATTTCATATCATATCATATAAGCACAAATATGACTTTGATAGGATGCCAGGGGCTGATCCTGACACTCTTCTCGCTCTCTGGATCTGCCTGTTTCATCCTGGTACTTCTTCTGCACTAGTGTCTCTCGCTCTCTTTGATTGATCGTCTCACGTGGAAACTCTAATGATTTCTAATGATATCCAAGTCTCAGGCTTGGATAATCTCACCTGGATATTGTCGACCTTTACCTGCACTGCTGCTGGAATCATACAGGCTGAAATGCAAATAAGGAACATCCTTTCAACAGACACTACCGTTTGACTTTATAGTATACAGTTGCATAAGAGTAATGATTTATAATCCTACTATCAGGTGTCACTTAGTCTAATTGGGTCTTGGTGCTTTTAACGGGAGTTTTTTTTTTTGCCACGGTCACATCTGGACTGCTCATTACAAACCTAAATATAAATCTACATCCAGATATCAGTCAAGTATGGAAGTGCATTGCATTATATAAGAAAAAAATGACAATTAGCTACAAAATTAGCTTCCGATTCCGACAGGCTTCTGTGGAGATCTTATTATTTCACTGTTTCATGCTTGTCTTGATATTATTCTGGTGGAGATGAGTGGAATGGACCACGGACAAATTAAGCCCTGCTGCATCAGCAGATTTACAATGTCTTTTTTTTTTCTTTTCTTTTTTTATTCGTATCATACTTTCAACAGTACACGTAGTCACGGCGTACCACAGAATAGCACTGCCTTCAGAAAATAATAAAATGAAGACACATTATCTCATAATTCTTAGTTCTCGTAATTACAGGAAAAGGTCTCACAAGTTAAGGTTATCAATCGCCGCTGACCTTCCGGACAGTTTGTGACACCATTTCAAATGCATTAATTTTGGTTTACCGGTTTAACTGCTCCTGCAGGAAGAGAGCGACTTCCAGCAGGACGGACCGGGCTGAACAATCCCAATGACTTGAGATGCCCGAGCAGCGTTGCTGTTTTTATCCACATTAACTAACATTAATATTTCCTAGTGTCTCATACCGAGAAGGAAATAAAAGCAGATTAAATTTTCTTAATTTATAATTGCAAGATACTAATCTCATTCTTAAGTGACTCAATTACAAGATAACGTGTCTAATTTTTTTTTTTTGAGAAGGCTATTCTGTAGTACTCTCTGATTACGTGTACTGTTAAAAGTGTGATAGAAATAAATAAAAAAAAACCCAGTGTAAATCTCCTGATGCAGCAGGGCTTAATTTGTCCGTGGTCAATTCCGATCATTTCCATGAGAATAAGATCAATGCAAACAAACAGATCTCCACAGAAGCCTGTTGGAATCAGAAGCTAATGCTGACTGAGATCTTTGCAAAGGGCGGGTCTAAGCCTACTGTACATCTGCACCACATAACCCTTCCTAAATCATTTCTTACTGCGACATCAGCATCCTTTGCACGGTCAGGAGGAGACACATCAACAGCTGGGATCCAGCTCGGAAACCCAAATCACCTAGATGCGCTATGCAAAGGCGATTTATTTTCCCTAACGCACTGTTGTTGTGTTCAACATCATCAGCAAGCAGGATGAGGAAAAGCGACTGATGCTCCATCCGGCATCGGAACACACACACACACACACACACACACACACACACACACACACACACAGCTCAAGGATCAGTGTTTTGGCAGGATTTCCGATTCACGGTGCATGGAGATCACACCGGTTCCTGCACTGAAACACACTGAGATCCAGCAGCTAAAGACGCCATTCAAAAATAAAAGCCTTATGAATCCCAAGACTGATTTTCTTGCAATCTTAATCCTAATCTAAGCGGTTGTACATGCATGCATTATGATTTCTCAGCCTCTGAGTGTGTCTCGAGCACAATCACGCGCAGAAACAGAAAGTTTGCCGTCATTATTGAGCCTGCTATTTACTGTATTTTTAATTCAACATTCGTGGCAGTAGAAAGTTCTGGTTAAGATGGATCTTTTTTTCGGGCCCGGAACTCATCTGCATTAGACTCCAGTCCGTCTCTGTGAACATAAAGTAGGAGCTGCAGCACAACTAGCAGGATTCTCCTTTTGTTTACATCATCAGCTACATGACCGCTGCCAAACTGCGACTCTGTAACAGCTGCTAATTTCTACTAATCCTCTCTCTCTCTCTTACACACGCATACATACAGTGGACATCATGTTTGTTTCCTATTGGTGCACGCGCTGTTATTCATACATACTCGCACACGAAGCTCAAAAACACTCGTATAATCAGTAGCATCTCTCACCTGCGCTCGGCTGCCTGGTATTTCAGCAGTGTAACGGACCAGCAGCCCCGCCCGGCTCCACCATTTTCCTCCTCCGTCCCTTCCTCGCGCTCCGACCACTGACGGCGTGGTGGGCGGAGCAACGTGACGTCAGAAGCTTCCGACTCAATCCACACGGAGAGCGATGCACGCTGGGGATGTTATGATCGCAATACGTGGATATTATATACGTAAGTGCAGTGACTCTTTTTCTCAGCGTTTCCTACAGGTCATCTTTTCTTAACAGACTTAAGGACTAAGTACCTTTACCTGCTAAACGCTCTTATGAATGTCACATCACTATTTTATTTATTTGTCTGTTTAAATCTTTCCTAATTCTATTTCTATCATTCTGTTTCCTCTTTCCACATTAATATTAAAAAACACTCCTGCTGAAAACTATACTAAGGTTAAAGATGAGGTTTGTCATTTCTGACCGTTTCTAGATCTTTCTGCAATACTCATATACCATCAAAGATGCTTTACAAATCCTGATTTGCTATAGCTTACTGTCAAGCAGTCAGATCCTGCTGGTTTCTTTATTTTAACACCTTTGTTTACAAATTGTCAGGCCAGAAATGGTGTAGGCCAGCAGTGTATATCCTTCCCCCAACATGAACTAGGTGCTAGTGCTGGTTTAGAGTCGGTTCAATCTGCAAACCTTCCAAGCTCCGGTTTGCTTTTCCACATGCTAGAGAACCAACATAGTGCCACGTCATAATGTCACTGTGTACATCTGTATACTTTCTGTACTGCTGCTTCGATCTCCTGTCTGTACTGAAGCTTTGGTGGTTCTTCTTCTTTGGATTAGGCAGACTAGATGCTACACTAGTTTTTTATTTTTTAATGGCAGTCACAAATTTTAGTTGATCTTGGTCAGGATAATCCCGCCCCAGCCCCCGATGTAAGCGGTTCTTGGTTCTAGATCAGCGTGTGTTGGTCTAAGTGTTGGCTCCGCTCTTGAACCAATTTTCCTGGCCAAGAGCTGATTCTTTGGCTGTTGAAACTTGAAGAACTGGTTCAAGATTAGGCACCGGCTCCGAACCGGCTCTCAAACTGCCTCGGTGTAAAAACAGGTACGTGTCAGCAAAACTGGACCTCAACGTGACCCCAATAAATGTGGCTTTATTACTGAATCAATTTCTGTGACCTTTGACATCACAAATTATTTGAAAAAAGTATTAACATTACCAAGTTTAAACACAAACACAATCTATTTGTTTTTGTTAAAACATTCTACCTAAAATGAAAAATAATTTTTTTGAGACATTTAAGAAATATTGCACAAGCAAGAATGCTGTTATATTAAATATCTGTGATTCGGCCGCAGGTATTCGCAGCTGTGCCAACAATCAGTATAATACAACGATCGCGTGTGTGATATTGCTTGTACACAACGGTTCTATTAATGAGATATTCACATCTAGTGACATTTCAGACACAATATGGCTAAATAGTTGGCTAATTTTTCCTCCGTGAACAGAAATAGTTCCCAAAGAAGCCACAATTGGACAGGGTGTTTTGTGTTGCCCTTGCAACACACAGACTGACTGACAGCCTTTAGTAATTGTAGTAACGATTTTAATGTAAAAAATCAAATACTGTTAGTATTTGGAATTTTATGTTGTGAAATGTTCCAGTGCTGTTTTACTAAATATCAGCACATTTGGAACCGAACTAAATTAGTGGACTAGAACTAACTATTATGTAATATGATGTAAGCATGGTAGGGTCAAGTACACCAGCACTCCGATATAGTTCATTGTTTCAAAATGACCTCAGATGTGAACAGAGTAGCTGCTCTAATTGACTTGACAAAACAAATGCTTAGTAACGTGAAGCTGTGAAAAACGGAGCTTAAATATCTTTAGCCTGGGTGTGTGTAAACTTCTGGCCTCAACCGTACATGACAAACAGCCGATTTCATCCTATCGCATATCTTATTGTAGAGTGCATAAGACAAAAGACTTTTTTCTGACTTATAACGTTTTAAAACTGGAGGATTCTGGCTGAACGTTGAAGTTATTACAAAACGTGATTATTCTGTGCTATGAACAGTGAAGAAGGCTACAATGCTGTTTTACCAGAGAATTTAGTTTATTTCATGTGGTAGGCAACTGACAAAAACAATTACTGTGGATACAAGTCTTTTTAATCTACAAATAAATATATAACACACAGACAAAATGCTAGATTTGTTAGCAACCTACAGTACCTTATGTAAACTTACCTAGAAATATGTGAGAAGGAACTAAAGCACTACAAAATTACATTTCTTCTTCCCAAAGCTTGATGAAAATTGGGAGAGTGTAACTGCATAGATGCACCAGCGCTGTTCAGTTCATGTTGTGGCAAAACACGCAGTTAACACACAGTCATGATATGAGAAGGAAAAGTAATAATGAACATCAACTTATATAAGACAACGGTAATGAATACACTTCAGGCTGCATGTACGGTCAAAGCCCTAAAGAGATAAGGCTTCCAAAAGAGCTATTCTCCTGAAAACATAAGACTGTACGATGGCTCTGGTTCAGCAGGTAGTTGGTTTAATGGCAGAACGTCTACAGCGGTAGCTCAAAATGCAAGTGTGTGGAAGGAAAAACTAGGAGGAAGATTGTTTCCGCCCCCCTCTCCTTTTTTTTGTGCCACTGTGAACCATGGAAGCAGAAAAAAACATCGTGTTCGTTTTTGCGATCATCTCCAAACAAGTAACAGAAATGGCAGCTTACTTTACAAGAAGTATGACGACTGCTACAAGTAACAGACATGTAACAAGAATCGGTTCCGATAAACACATCTTACCACAGTGTAAAGGGACTGTACAGAAGTCAGTATTTATAACTAGTGTTTAGTGTAACCAAGGACTGATTATACACTCACTGACTGCTTCATTAGGAACACGTGTACATCTGGTCATTAATACAATTATCCAATTCAGTGTTCCAGCAGCGCAATGAAAACACAAAAAACACACCAACAGGGGTCAAGAGCTTCAGTTAATGTTCATGTGAAACATCAGAACGGAGGTAACGTGAGCTCAGTGACTTGGCTGTCGGTGCCAGATTGTCTGGATTGAGAATTTCAGAGACTGCTGATCTCCTGGGATTTTCATGTCTCCAGAGTTTACACAGAATGGCACAAAAACCATCCTGTGAGTGGCAGTTCTGTGGGCGGAAACACCTTGTTGGTGAGAGAAGATGGGGTGAATGGATTGACTGGTAACAGGAAGGCCATGATGATTTAAATGCCCACTCTTTACAACAATGATGAGCTGAAATGCATCCCAGAACAACCACCACGTGGAATCTTGAGGCAACAGCAAAAGACAACCTCGGGCCCCAATCCTGTCAGCCAAGAGCAGAAACCTGCAGCTATAGTGAGCACAGGCTCAAAAAAAAACGGGACAACTGAAAAAGACGGTTTTTCAGTCGGCGAAACTGTCCAGGTTTCGCAGACTCTCCGCTCACTGGACGTCTTTTGTTTTGCAAACTCTTGAGTGACAGATGTGAGACTTGGGACTGTTGTGTGTGAAAATCTTAGATCATCAGTTTCTGAAACATTCAAACCAGCCAACCTGGTGGCACCAACCTCCATGCCATGGATGAGGTCAGGGAGATCACATTTCCCTGGATCTGAAGATGAATAATATTAAATCAAAATTAAATAAAGCTCTTAGTCGGTATCTGAAGGAGTTTGTCTATTGTGCTACTGGCTAATTGGATTGGGTTCTAATAAAATGGTCAGTCATCGCATTAAAAGCATCCTTTACCAGCTAGAAACTAATCCTATACATCTTCAAATGACTAAAACCTACTTTATTGTCTAGGTTCAGAGAACAGAACCATGAATTATATGATAAACTCCCTCATAATGACAGTCTACCTTTCAATGCATTTGGTTGTAGAGTGAAGGAAGAACGGGCTTTATTGCCAAGCTACTGCACCCCAGAGCAATGTGGTGCGAAAGAAATACTCCAGGCTGGCAAAACAAACAAACAAACAAACAAACAAACAAAGGTAAATAGCCCTAGATATAGTTATTTGATCACTATACATGTGTGGAAATGGAACACTTCATTTCATATTCATACTGTGCAACTGCGCAAATATTTCCTAAGACAAACTGTACACTTTATTTTACACAAAATGAAAACCCAGTCTAGTTTTGAGTTAAATTACAAAGTCAGATTGGATTCTCCAGAGTATTATTTTTTTAATCAGACAGTAGTCGTATCTGAGAAACAAACCTAAAGGTGTTCTAGATACGTTTAAGAACTTAAATGTGTTTTATTGTCAATATAAATCTATTCGCTTCCTAGTAAATCGTATCGATTATGCGTAAAAAGACGATATAGTACATTTGAAAATGACAAACGCGTATGCTTTCCTACAAACAAGCCTAGACGAATGTGCCGTAAATCACTTCTGCTTTACAAGATTGTTCTATTTCAAGGGTTATAAGTGGCCAGAAATTTCTGAAGCAACCATGACCGTCTAAAGCCAGGTTTACACTGTATGATTTCAGTGGTCTGTGAAGATTATACAAGGTCATGCTGTATGAAATGATCCCATTAACATCTGGATTGAATTCTACGACAGACTGTGATAATGTGTTCATGTCACTTCATACGATGAAGACGCTCTACAAAGACTGTGAGTAAAGAAAATTACTCAAGTCTGCTTATGCCATCAATCCCGGTGATCCAGGCTTGCATAAACAGAAACATTCGTGACGTGAGCTTGAGGTAATAAGGACTGCTTTTTCTCCATAATCATGGTTTGCCACATGCTACTACTGTATGTGTAGCTGACCAGTGAGTTCCACATAATCCTGTGCTGCCCTCGTGTTGGTGGATTTGAGATGAGCGCTGTAGCCGCAGTCACACACTGAGATTTTACGTACGCCTTTCTGACACCGCCAGAACATTTTTTTTGTCTAATGTCTTTGACACGGAGTCCCCTGCCAGTCAACTCATGCTCTAAGAACTCTTTTACCATGTGAGATTTTTGTTAATTTGGCCATTAATCGCACAGTGTAAACCTGGCTGAAGTGTTTAGTCTTAATAAATTGTGATGAGTGAGCCCATCATGAAATTCATATCAATTCTTTGCATAAATATAGTTCAAAAGTAGTGTTAAAAGAGAAGCAGCATCTGTCAACCCAGGCCTGTCAAAAAAGCCTTCTTTTGTGGCTGCAGAAAATTAGCACCATTCGACAAGTGTTATACTTCAGATTTTGTAGCTCGGACTGATTCTGATCACGCCACCGTCCTCACAGGCAGACGAGCCAAGCGGTGCTCGCGCTATATTGCAAATTCCCCTTCAGAACGAAAACTCAGGCTACGTGAAAAGGAATAAAACCGCAACGTTTGTGCTCGAGTTTCTTCAGACAGCAGGACACCTAATGGGTACGTCTGGATGAGCTTTATTTTATAGTGTGATGGATGTAGTTCATTGTGAAGCCTGAGCAACTGCTGTCCCAGTACATACGAACGGAAATAAACCTACAGACCGCACGAGCGCTAGGCTACCCATTTCCATTGTGGATTATTAGCGGTGTCTAAAACGTATGAATAAATATTGATCCCAAATGGCTCAGCCTACTGTGTTTTTAATGTTTCTGAGAAACTCTGTGATTGTGCTTACATCATGGAGCAAAGTGCTCTGAAATTTGTAAAGAATTGTACAAAAGTTCAAAGAGCAAATACACAGGCAGACAAGTAACCAAAGCCCGTCTGCTCTTAACTAAACAGAAGGAAATGGGATAGGATCAGATTGAGCTCCAATGTGTGCACCTAAGTCTCTTAACAGGAAGTGTACAACTGAAGCATCACGTAGACGTCCTGCTTGCATTTACATTGTGCAAAGAAAAGAAAATAAACACAAAAAAACAATATAAAAAGTTTCAAATAACTGAGGGGGGAAAAAAAAAACAAACAAACAAAAAAAACAAAAGACCTGAGATATCAAGTACCTGAACAGTATCAGACACTGCAGACCAGCATGACACTGCCATGGCTCATCACTTGGTTTTCATCATGAAGGGAAATTCACTTGCAGAGCTTCTCGGACAGTCTGGCCTTCTTCAGTTGCGAAGGACGTGCGTGGATGCTGCCAAAACTAAGTCGATCTATCGAACCTCGCCCATTCCCATCTGGGCGGAGTATATATTGAGCTACTGACCTATGACAGAGTCCAGCCACTTCCTGTATGCGTTGGCGAAACGGCTCTGTTCGGGGTTCCTGCAGCTGCTCAGGATATGCGAGATGAATGTGTGTTCAGAACGGAGAGTGGGGCAGGGTGGCCCTCGCTTCAACCGCTTGCTGTCCTGTGTGTAATCTCCGTGCTTACTGCCCTCTAGTGTACAGTCAACGTCCATGTCCTGGGAGCTCCTGCCTTCATCACTGGGGTCTGACGAGTCGTTGAGGAGAGTGTGGGCGTGGCCTGGAGATAGCGGACCCTGCTCTTGACTGTGATTCCGCCAGTGGTGCCACAGATAGAACACATGCCGTCTGTACGAGGGAAGAAATAAACACTTCAGTCGGAGATGTATGGACAAATGCATCATTCCATTACACAGGTTACTTTCTATTTCAAGTCAAAGGTTTCTGGAGTTAAACATAATGCGTGGTGGCCTGGAAAACCCCCTCGCACCATCTAGATATAGTCTTGAAGTACATCTATAGCATTTTAAAATCTGGTTAACCCCAAAAGTGAAAAGAAAATTATATTTAAAGATTTCACTGAAAGACAAACTACTTTATTCATGACGGGATCTACTTACGGATCAACAGGATTATTGCCGGGTTTTAAAGAATTTATACGTTTACAATGAAAAAGGAGTCCCTGCTTTGATAATCAGAATCATTCACATCAGTCTCGTCAACTGAGGTAGAAGTCACTCGCGGCATTTAAACCCGACCCCCGTCATCGTCTCTTCACTCAACTGATCTTCATTCATGCTAACATTGGTGAAGAAATGATCTCGCATTAATTCGGCCAGTTCTGTTCTATTGAACAAGTATCTTGTTATTAATGTCTCTTTAATTTGGTCATTTAAACATTTTAAAACTTTGCTGTCATTTGTACAGAGTTTTTAAGTGCTCTTCTCCGTGTAGACGTGATGGCAAACGAGCATCGCAGGCATTTTGACAGACAGAATCTGATTACAAACTGAAATGATCTGGATCATATCCATCTGGCTACGGCGAAAAACTAACCAAATCATGGCGGGGAAAAAAAGCACACTGAAGTAGCAAGGTTTTTTAGAGATGTTCAGAGAGTCTGACTGAAAAGTAAAGTCTCCTAAACAAAATCATTTCCTTACAGAGCTGAACCTCAACAACTGCCTAATATAAGGCATGTGCTGAAAAAATACCAAAGTCAGATTTATTGGGGGAAAAAAAAAACCTTGTTGAAATTGTCTGTGGTAATCTCTCTCACACACACACACACACACACACACACACTAAAGTTGAGAGCATGTTAAAAATGCTGGCATATAGCACTGAAAACATTTTAATAGCTTCAAATAAAGACAGCAGAAAGACTGTAACCACAGCAGCAAAAGCACTGTAAATAAGTGCAAATTGACAGCAGAAACTGAAGAGATATAAAACATTTTTCACCAAGCACCTGCTCTCCTCCTAAAGCCCCAGAGAGCATGAGAGAGCGAGAGAAAGGGAGAGAGAGAAAGGGAGAGAGAGAAAGACTGAATTCTCCTCAGTAACCTACGGTTCTGCAGCACCGGATCATCCATCAAACTATAACACCGCACTATAAACATATCAGGCCGGTCTAGCAGAAGGCCAAGGACAACCTACCTAAGACAAAGTCACAGTACTCATGCAGGGCACAGCATACGCAGCGCTCAAGCACACTCCAGCAGCACAGCATGCAGCTGGAAAACACATTCTACCTCACCGCCAATCCAGATGGAGGTTAATAAACAGAGCCACTGAATGGAACTGTAGCTAATGTGCTTTGCCATATAATTGGTACAGTTTTAGAAAATAAGACAAATCCACCAATAAGGCTTGAACGTACAGATGGTGGGCAAAGAAGAAAAACCAGTGGTGGTGTTATGCTGTAGGAGGTATTGTGCTTTAGATGGAAAGGTCACTGTGAATCAATACAACGCTATTCCGACTGATCGCCTTTATCCTGTGATGAAACGTTGCCATATTGATGGGCGTGGTCTCCTCCAG
This sequence comes from Notoglanidium macrostoma, assembly GCA_030068235.1. Taxonomy (NCBI): domain Eukaryota; kingdom Metazoa; phylum Chordata; class Actinopteri; order Siluriformes; family Auchenoglanididae; genus Notoglanidium; species Notoglanidium macrostoma. Next base: position 6,411,031 of record JAQQZR010000014.1, on the reverse strand, counting down.
GATGACCACAGAGAACGAGGGCTCGCTGAATAATTTAATGAGCGTTTAATGAAAATGATTTCAAATCATACACTATGGCCTTCATGGTCACCAGAGCTGAACCCACGGATCACCATAGGGAGATTTGGGAGCTAGGTTGTGCCCTCCACTGCCATCAACAAAACTGAGAGTAAGATTCATGCAGGTTGCACATGTAGGGAAAGAAAGGATAAAAAATAATCCCCATTATTAGCACCAAATAAAAGACAGCATTACATAATAACCGTACTATATCACACACAAACACTGTTTGTCAGACAACCGGTTGGTTTTCATGAAACTTGGTGGAAGGGTATAGCATGGGCCAAGGATGAACCCATTACGTTTTGGAGTGGATCCGACTCCTGAGGCAGCTCCACTAATTCAGTTTTTATTTCACTAATGTTGAGAGCGCGAGAGCGAGATAGCATTTGGGCTTGGCAGAAGTCAGCAGTCAACAATGCCATACATCTTAAAATCAGGTTACGTTTAATAATGAGAAAACATAACCAATGTAGAAATACAACGACTCCGATGGAAATACATCTAAACATATAAAGTTGTTGCAGCTGCAGTTTTGTCCTTGGCAGAGGTCCGATTTCTCACAATGCCCTTTCAGCTAATTTTTTTATTTGCATAAAATATGTGCCTTGAAAGTAATATTATATGTTATAAAACAAGTAGTTATCAATGTTTGATATGTTTGCTAGCATGGTGCTTATTGGAGTCACTTTTTATGTGGATGACTCGTAACTGGTTGTATAAGGTAAATGTGTAGACAGCTGGGATTCACCCGACCCATGTGTTGAAGCAGGGTAAATCATTGAAAAAATATTCCTGAATGAGGATGAGGTAAACGTGGATTTTTACGTGGAAAAAGCTTTTTAAAGCACATCGCACAGGGACTACAGTTTGTAGAAGTGACAGAGTTACACAGCTAGATCATTATAACCATTTTTGGGTCATTTTTTGTGGCTTCTTTAATAAATATAGTTAAATGATGTTAATTATATACATGTCTAATACTATCTAAATTAAGCATACACTGACATTTTATTTCAAAAATCATATATATATGTGTGTGTGTGTGTGTGTGTGTGTGTGTGTGTGTGTGTGTGTGTGTTAATATCAACGAGTTCAAAATTTCATTCTAAATTCATATGCTGATTGGCTCATCTTATTGTTCACATTGGAGAATAATAAGCCTCTTTTTGGTGTATTTTTGAGTGATAATTCAAAGCAGGGAACTCTCAAGTTAAAATAAAGTGCAAGCATGCAGAATGCATGAAAGCTGGCGGCTCTGTTGTCTGGATGTGAGAAGTGTAAATTGTTCCCTCACCTGTGGCACCACAGGGTCTCGTGGCCCGGGTATGACTCAATGAGTTCAGTGCAGAGCTCGATCTCGTCGTGGAAGAGCTGAGGGATGGCATCGGTGTGTGGCTCGTCCACTGAGCCTCCTCTGTTAGGCTGCTGGGCCGGACCCAGCTCAGCTAGCAGTGCCTTGAGCAGAAACTGGCGGTAGTGAAAGCCGCTGTGGTCGGACACGTGCATGGACACCCAAAGTTTCGTGGAGGAGAGTTCATCATGAAGAATCTGCACAGGGTAAGCAAACAGTCATGCTGCTGATACATGCCAATAAGAGAAGGTCAGCGTTAGTAGTGGTTGAAATTAAATCACCTGGACTGACTGAACAATTCAGACCTTTAATAATCCACATACACAAACATGCAAATATAAAGACTTTTTCCTAAACAAGTCGCTTTTATTAAAGAAATAGATAGCAGACAGCATCGTTACTGCCCTCCTATTGACCAATTAACTTTAAAATACCGGAGCTGTTTGTGTGTCCCATTAATAGCCTTTGTTTCATTTGAGCTCGGGGGCTTTCTACTGTTGCTTAATTTATATTCCCATTAAGACACAAATGGTCAAAAGCTCAGTGCAACCGAAGCCCAGTCAGCTCCAGCTACGGCTGGCCAATATGACTGTATCATATCGATATCATAATAAATTGGCACAATACACTTTCTGAGATAATGCATATATCCCTTTACATACATGAGGAGGTTATAACATTTTAACTAACAATTACAAACTGTAATTTCTATAGCATCTTTTTGCAACATTTTGATTTGCTACACATTTTTGTTTTTCGTCCTTTTTAGTTTTATTTAATGTCTACAACTGTATCAGTGGCGATCCCTCCACCAACAACAAGACTATTACTTCTTGCTACTAATTTGTATGCCTTGAACACCCCTAAAACATATTTCAAACAGGAAGCAAGCTATTGAATGAAAAATAATTTCAGACTTTTGACTGTACTGTGATCTTGAACCTGTTTGGCTCAATTCCAAAATCGAATCGGTTCATCTGCTGGTTACATGCGGTGCATCACAGGAACATTTTCAAATATTGTGCCTGTTCCTAGTTCCAGGCCTCTTTAATGTAAGAAAACACTTTGCGGCTTATTATGGAACACAAAATTAGAACAGCGGAATAGTAACATCTTAAAACACATCAAACATCACCATCCTCAAACCATTTCCTGTAAATAACGCACAATGTTCACTGGGTTAGTCTCAGTATGATCATGTTAATCTGCATTAAATATACAGCAAACACACTGTGGGCCACTGTAATGTAAGAACCACACACATGTTGCCCACTCTACCTTCAGATTGCCTTGGGCCATGTGCTGCAGGACCCAGATACGGTGCGACCAGGCATTGTAGTTGCTGGCGTAGCGGCTCGCAGCGTCTGCACACACCTTCATCTCCTCGTGTACGGCTCTCTGTACCCGCTCACCATAATCGTTTCTCTCGTCAGCCCCCCACGGCTCCTTCTGCAGCCTCTTCAGCACCCATCGCCTTCCCCACACACACACACACACACACACACACACACACACACACACACACACACACACACACACACACACACACACA
>JAQQZR010000014.1:6359944-6380422 GCA_030068235.1 Notoglanidium macrostoma | reverse complement strand
AAGATGCTGGGATTGGCTCCAGCTTCCCCGCGACCCAGACGGATAAAGAGGTATAGATAATGGATGGATGGATGGATAATATACTACTAAAAGCTGAGGTAAAAAAAAAAAAAAGGTGAGGTAAGAAAATGAGGTAAAAAAAAGGTTGAGGTAAAAAAAAAGGTGTGGTAAAAAAGTTGAGGTAAAAAAAGGCTGAGGTAAAAAGGTTGAGGTAAAAAAAAAAAAGATGTGTTAAAAAATGCTAAGGTAAATAGATGAGGTAAAAAAGTTGAGAAGAAAAGCTGAAGTAAAAAAAAAAGCTGAGGTAAAAATCTGAGGTGAAAAGGCAGAGGAAAAAAGATGACGTAAAATGCTGAGTAAAAAACTGAGTAAAACTTAGTCGCGTGCAGGGGGCGTGTCAAGTGGATGTCGTCATCGCTTTGAGTGTAGCGTCTCAATAACCTCATTCCCTTAAAATGACTAGGCTACCTACTCAGTCAAATGCCCACGTGGGCACAGCGGAGTAAAATGTGTCTCTCCATGTACTGAGACACGATCCGGAGAGCCTTCATGTCCATCACTGTGCTGTGCGAATCACTGAGAGATGGCCCTCCTCTTTCCAGCTGCAGACAGCGTGCCCACGACGCGCACTCCTTCATCCACACCATGCACACTGCAGCTGAAGCCGTCACTCTGCAGGACATAAGGAGAGCTTCAGTCAGCACTTCTTCAGCGCAGCATTTCTTTCCCTGTCTGATCTCTCCGATCATATCCGGTAGGCAGTCGGAGTAAGTGGATGTACGCCATGCGTGTTCTTCATCTTTCAGCTTTTTTGGGTAAGTCATTAGAAAACATATTTTTAGGATTCATTAGGACACTACATACAGATAACGTTAGGTAAAGTGAACTTTTTCTCTGTAAGAGATGTGATCTGTTTGGCTTCCTGCATGTGCATCACAGCAGCGTAATGAAATAAAATAGAGGTGCAAAGGAAATAGAGATATAAGTTACACAATTCTCCGCCTTCCAAGTTTAGTGTTAGTTCTGCGCGTGCGTGTGTGCCTGCTTATGTGTGTGTGTGTGTGTGTGTGTGTGTGCGTGTGTGTGTGTGCGTGCGTGCGTGTGTGGCATGCCACCACAAGACTGCAGTATCTGACAGTTGTGACTTTGTGGGGACATTTGGCTTGTCCTCATTAGGAAAACTGATTTTGTTTTGTTTTATTGTTTTTAATTAAAACAAAAAACCTATAAGGGTCCAAAAGGTTTATTTTTTAGGTGTAGTAGGTGTAGCCATAGCATTAATTAGCTGTATTAATGATTGTGTCAATGGAAGGTTCTCATAAGGTTTTCATAAAACAAAAGTGTATGTGTGTGTGTGTGTGTGTGTGTGTGTGTGTGTGTGTATGTGTGTGTATGTGTGTGTGCAGTGGTGGTGCTGGTTGCAAGGGCGCACCAGCATTTGTTGCCCGGATCCTGCAGCTTTGAGAGTGGCACTTGTGGCTACACTTCGGATCCGGCGTATGCTGCCTGGACTGTGAACGACGAAGGTAATGACCTTCAGATTCAGAGAAATTCCGATTCTCACATGTCGAGTCTGCCAAAATTATAACATCATAATCAAATGACCCAGTTGATACTTCAAGCAATAAAACATTTTTAAACATTTTGAAAGTTTATATGCATGTATTTATTTTTTCATTTCAACAATTACTCATACTCATTGGATGTAACTCTGAGCAAGAGTAGGGTGAGTTTGAAGGGCCTGGCTCATCTGTCTGTCAATATGCCAACCATCAGTAGAAATAAAACTAAAATCATGCAGGTATGCTGTCTGTAGATGTCTGTAGATGAGACTTGATGGGTTAATATGTGATAATACAGCTTCTTTAACAGTTTTTGGAACCTGGGTAATAAGAGATGAAAATCAAACTTGGAGAAGAACAAAGCCCATCCGATTTGTCTTGGTATTTTGCTGTGTTTAAGTAATCAAGGTTCTTGTGGTCTGTGTACACAATTAACAGGTTTTCTGCACCATTTAACCATTCTTCCAGTGCCAGTTTAATAGTCTGTTGCTGATATCACATATTCCTTTGTGTGATTTTCTTTAAGAAAGAGGCATTGGAGTACAGGAGCAGGTAGAGAATGGTTCCCACCATTAACCTCTACTATAAAGAGCAGACTAGAGCCTGGATGGTTCAGGATGGGTGCTGTGGTGAAGGATTGCTTAAGGTTGGCTTGCTTGTATAGTTTTTCCACACTAGTTTCTTTGAACCTCCCTTGAATAGTGACATGATGGGTGTGGCAGTGGCACTAAAGTTTCTAATGAAGTGTCTGCCTTCACTTTGATCCATAATCAGACTTTTTTTTTTATTTTTATTTTTTTTACATACATTGAAATCTGGGAATGTGACTTGTGGCATATGGATTGCACACTTTCTAAATCAAGTCAAGTTGCCTTTATTCATAAAGCACATTTAAAAAACAACGAGTGCCAGCCAAAGTGCTGTACATCATCATTTTTTAGCTTTACCAAAAAGATTCATATTAGCCTGTGAAGGGCTCATTTTTGACATGCTATTTCAGGAAATCTGAATAAATGAAGATGCAATCACTATAGACAATTACAAACTTGACTAACATGACCTTGAGGACATAATTAACAAAAGGCTTGAATGAAAAAGGAGACTTGACCAAGCCATTTGGCATTACCAGAAATTCATTGTGGATTGAGGTGGTGATAAATGCTGTTTTCCATTCCTCCCATTCACAGATTCTGATGAAGTTTAGTTAAAATGGCAGATGGTTTACAGTAGGAGACACTATGGGTGATGGGTATGTGACTGGTTCAGGCCAGTGTAGACATGCAAAGCCTGATGTAACCCTTCTATTGTTCCATGGCTTTATATTAAATGGGGGATAATTGAAAATTCCTATAGGCCGAACAGGGCTATGACACAATAGTAAAGATGATGTGGAGGCATGACACACTCTTAGGAAGTCTTCTTTATAGCCTGATTGACTTTGGCACTGTGTTAATGAATGCTGTAAGCAAGAACATAATGCCTGAACAGTAGACTAGCACAGGGCATACTCACCACGTTCCTTGACCAGACGCTGTCCATGCTGTTGATGCTCTCCAGATGTGGGTCAGGTCAAACATTGATCAATGTGGTAGGAAGGCTTTCCACAGTAGAAACAAAGCACTCTTTCTAAACAGTCCTGATGCTTTTCGGAGGTTAATTTGGTGTGGGCAATGTGCATGAGCTCTGTGGTCTGAGAATGTCCTTTTTCACAATGACTGTATCAGCGCTTGATTCCTATCTCTTATTGGATGGCCAGGCCAGTGAGAGCACCCAGATACACATTTCTGTCCCTGCAAACCAGTTCTATGACTACATCTCTTCTTAAATTCTGGTAGAAAGCAGTAATTAGAGCAGGTTCATTCCATTCTTTGGAAGGCTAAAACCATTAACTATCCAAAGATTGAGGAAAATTTTTTCTTTAAGAGTTGTAGTTCAAAAAAGGATGTTTTTTTTTTTTTTTTAGGAAAATCTTCACTGGAAATAGAACATGTAAATAAAGATAGTTCCAGTCTGTAAGCAGCTTTTATTTCCTGTGAAGTCTTAGAAAAGACTTTGCTTGTTCATTTTTTTTTTTGACTTGAAATTTATTATTTTTTCCCCCATCAATCAGTCCCTCCAAATGCAAATCGATATGGGATTGCATGAGCCCACTGGTGTTCCTAATTACTGTTACTATTATGTCAGCAATTTATCAGATTACATCAGGCCTTCTGTCCAGCACCTGAAATTCTGTGGCCCTAGTTAAGGCCACAGAACAAACTATGATGCTGTGATGAGCTGGTTCCAACACACTACGTTATCTGGCATCTTTGATCAAGTGACTGCAAACTTCCAAGAATTTCTCTATTTGGATTTCAAATTAAGCTATTTGGAACCAGGCCTGTATGTAAGCTGGGTGTCTGACATCTTGTTTATAACCTGTTTTTGTAATTGAAGCCCATCTGTGGTTTGTCATGCAGTGTGTCCAAAAACAGCAGCTTGTTCTTTAATTTGTTAGGCAAGACAGTACTCAAAAAATAGATTTTCCTCTTTATTTCACTTGTGCCAAAAAGCTTGTGGTATTGTAAACAGCAGCTGTCATTAAGCTGTGTAGCCCGGACAGTTGTGTAATGGAGACAGAGACTTAACCAGCGGAAAAGCGATGCAAGGACGCACACACTCACAATCACCTTATAACAGGCCATTTTTGGTCTACGCCAGACGGTCGTAACCACCCCAAATGCCAAAAATGTCACTCCCTTTAGTTTTGGATATGGTGCGGATGTGCCTCAATGTGTAGCTAAATAGTAGCATAAACCCAGACAGGACTGTGGCTGTTTAGTTTCCTGGGCAACTCCAGGACCAACTGTGTGATGGAAATACCTACCATTTATTTTGAGTGCAGTTGAAAGCAAATGCCTGCAGCATGAAGCAGTTTTTTTTCTTCTATAAAGAAAGTTTACAAATCCAAGGTGTGTTTCCGAGCGGAGGAATGAGACCTTTACCTTCAACAATGGCTTGAGTTTATACCATCGTTGATGATACATATGGTGGACTGGAGGTCTATGAAGGTGTTTGTCTGGGAAAAATTATGAGTTCCTTTTTCACATTTGGAAAAAGCTTGGAAGTGACCATACTAACCTGCTCTTGTTTCCTGAGACACTTTCAAGCAGCTGCAGAAATCATTTGTAAGCATGTTAGGATGTCTTTGCAGATTGCCATTAACCTCTTTTCAACATAAAAAAAAAAAAAAGACAGATCAGGTCAAAGAGGCTACTTTGGACTTTATCTCCTGCTTTGCTAAGACATTGCGGTTCAACAGTTACAGTGAGTGTGTGATTGTTGCGGTTAATCTGAATGAATGATTTCTTTTAGTTATTGTGATGGGACAGGAATGTCAGCATTGTCTGTGGTCAGTAAAACCCAGTCACTCTAGATCACTGAACTGGATTATCTCATTATCACAGGAACACTCCTTACCACTACTCCATGTGCATTTCATTGAACTCTGTCTACAAATGACATCACCTCCTAGTTGGTGTCTAGACTGGGTGTCTGGTAGTCAGGAACTGCTTATTTGATGACTTGGGAACATTTGGACCATGAAATTGCTTACACTCGGAGAGGAAACTGCTGTTTTTTTTAATGGCTCAGTCAGCACTCATAATAGGTTTTTTTCTTACCCGATGAATCCCACCATGTCTGTATTTTTACTGTGCACTGAGATGCTGCTCTGGGCAGATACAATTACTAACTACGTACCTCTTTGTCAACAATTAAAGTGGTTCCTAAAACACATTACACTGATAAAAAGGTACTCTGCAAGAACAATTTTGTTTGAGGTACAAACAATTGCTCTCAAATGCGCAGCGATGCACCTCATTGTACTGTGTACTTTCTCGATGATGCTTGACGGGTATAGTCCTCTAGCTGAAGGAACAAATGACACACCTTTGAGAATACCACCTCTGTGATGTGCCTTTACATCTTAGAATCCCAGTTTAGTGCCTTTTTAGCAGTGGTATTAATACAACCAGGTTAGGGTTAGGGGTTCTCAAATGTTTTGTGCAAACAATCCCAAATGGCTTCAAGCCTTGAGCACCCTGCATCATATGTCAGTAAACTACAAACCTTACAAAACGTATGCATGCAAAGACATAAAATAATTTAAATATGGCTTGTTCGAATGTAACTTCCAGCACTATTTAAAAAAATTGTCGCACACAAAATCTGTCTTCGTGGTTATAGTGATATTCCTTATATGAATTTGTAAAATAGATGAATAAAACAAAAGAGGAGATTGTGAGTTTCTCTCACGACCCAATGTGTAAATCAATTGACCCTGTGTCACACGAGGTGGTAAGCCCTAGTTTGGGAATTCCTAGTGTACAGGTATGATTTAATGCATCAAACATTAAGTTCAGGAGAAGTTTTAAAACTTAGAATCATAATATCTGAAGCTCTGATATTTGCTCATATGCTAAATAAGAAAAAACCCTGAGAGTCAAGCTGAGGTGCAGGAGAAGCGCCTAGTTTTACAAGAGTACATGCAACGAGAAAAAGAAATAAGATTTGATGGCATCTGGGATGAATAACTTTCACCAGACGGACATCTGGAGGTAACAGTCATGATTACAGACTTTACTGGTTACTACTGCTAAAATGCATGACTACATCTCATCTATGGTCACTTCATTTTTCACAAGCTTTATTTTTAAATGAAACTATTTAATTTCAAGTGAAGCCATTTACATGTGCTCTAGACATCATTCTTGACATCATGCTTAGATGAACAGGTCAAGTAACCATCCTTTGTTTTAAGTTATTATATAATCCAAAGTGTTAGAAAAGGGCTTACATAGCTCACACCTGGTTTCTGACAAGCAGACTGGATATTAATGTGGTACAGTCTGGAGCACAGGTTTATCATCCACATCACCTCATCCCCAGTAATCAGCACTTTAATTGCAGTTGTTATCAGATGTCAAATTGGCAAAAAGAAATTATAACACAAATATTATAAAAGAACACCTGTTTAACACACTCGCAGGAATCCTAAATTCCTCACTCTCAAGTATGCGGACACCTGACCATCACACCCATATGAGGTTCTTTTCCAAACTGTTGCCACAAAGTTGGAAACACACAATTGTTTAGAATATCTGTGGATGCTGTAGCATTATATTTTCCCTTCACTGGTGCTACGAGGCCCAAACCTGTTCCAGCATGACAATGCCTCAGTGCACAAAGTGAGCTCCTTGAAGACATGGTAGGTATGGGAGAACTCGAGTGTCCCCAGACCTCCTCACCCAACATACCTCACTAATGCTCTTGTCGCTGAATTGCCATGCACATATGAGTATGATGGTCATCTGTCCACATACCTTTGGCCATATCTACATTCATTTCCTATTTGCCTTTTAATTGTACTCACAGTAGTTACATTCTTTAACCGGATTATACACTAAGGGTGTATTAAAAAGACATATACTGTATATATAGTGACTTGACTACATTTGATAACATACCTACAATCTTCTCGCAGGTCGCTTCATAACTGCAGACTCCTCGCTTATGGGCAAGGCTGACAAGGCCATTCTGGTGAGCCGTGAACTTGAAATATTCGAATGGAGCTGCTTACGTCTGGTGTACCAAATCACCGGGGCAGGCTCACTTCAGATTCACTTGCGCCCTGATGGCGAGAACTTCGACCACCTGCTATGGACGATGTACAAACCCTCGGACAGCTGGTTAATAGGCAGTGTGGATCTCCGCAACTTTTCCAGAGCCTACCAGGTACCAGCCAACATGGCCCAGTCACCCAGCTGAAAAAGGAAAAAATATTCTCTTAGTGAAAATGTTTGGTAATGTGATATTGCTTGTTATGTCCTAGTCAAGTGTTTACATTTGCAAGGTAATGAAAAGGATACAAAGCAGTCAAGCTATTTTAGTCTATCACTGTTTATTTGGGTGAAGTATTTCTGGGAGCTTGTCTATTAGAGTGAATTGATTTTATTTAATGATTGTTGTTAATTATGGCTACAAAATAAATTACTTCATTGGATTTTTACACCATTTGCAAATTCATCACATTAATCATTTAATCACATGTAACAGTTTCATGGCTATAAACATACATATAAAAACTGATTTATACATTAAAACGTACAGTAGGTTTTGTGAAAGTGTTGTGTTGTGAGCTTTTCCTAGAATCAAAAAGATTTTATGTTTTAATATTTTGAGGATAATTACGTGTTCATTTTTAAAGAACGATTCTTAGTCTACGTTATAGATTTAGAGATTTATGGCGCCTTACATCACATCTCTTTTCTTTATACTTTCATGCAGATTTTAATGGACGCCAGGCCCCACAAAGGTTTAGGAAACAGCATTGCTATCTTTGAAATTCATGTCATTCCTGGTTACTGCATAGGTAAACCTTTTTAGTAATTGTTGTTGATTTTGTTTTGTATTTAATCTCCATGTTTTCAATATTTTTAAATAATGATAAACGATGTTCATGCTAAATGCACGGATTGGTAAGCAGAATTTGCAGAAGGACTTCCACTATTAACAAGCTACATTTCACAATATTACCTAAACCTATAGATGTGTATTGCTCTGTTTTAGATTGTAACTTTGAGGAAGATCATTTGTGTGGCTACCAAAACCAGTGGAACCCAAATGTCAACTGGTTAATGGGAGGAAGCCTCGCTCGAGACCCTCATTCCAGACGCCTGTATGACCACACCATGAACACTGACCGAGGTAAGGATTTATGAAAAGCATGCATGGAAAACATGATTGCTCAAGTGCTGGTAAATAGACGGCTGACTCAGAGTTTCCAGAAGTAATACAGTGTCTTCAACATCATTGTCTAGGTTGGGTTCTGTTATAAATCAGGTTGCCAAGTCACTCCATTCTTTACTCATTCATTCTTCTTCAGTAACTGCTTCATCCTGGTCAGAGTCATGGCAGACCTGGAACCTATCCCAGACGCCAGGGCACCATGTACACACACATACTTATTCATACCTAGAGGCAATTTAGCACCGCTCATACATTTACCATTGTGTGTGGAAGGTGGGAGGAAATGGAGAACATGGAGGAAACCCATGTGGACACAGGAAGAAATCTCCATTTGTAAAAGCTTTTTATACCTGTTTAAGGCTTATATATGTTGTTGTACATTTATGTATCTTTTATGTTTTGAATGATAAAGCATTATCAACTGTTACTCATCCCCATATTCAGCCCAATCTGTGCTAATGAGATTATAAACACTCTTAATAGTCACGTGTGATTCACAAATAAATCAACTCTTTGAGCCGTCTCTTTTAGGTGATCATTTCTAAATGTTAGATTTGGTGAAAATTCCTCACTATTCTGTATTCATGACACTTTTGAGTGTTTATGTTAATCACATACAGTGGAATTGTGATCAAATTGCATCAAGTAAATGAACAGTTATGATGAAAGTACAGAGAATGTAAAATAAAGTTAAGTCACCATAATATTATTAGTCGGAATAATAACCCGGAATGCTAACTCCTGTATGTTTGAAAGCAACTTCATCGCCTTACTGATTTTAGGCTAAAAAAAACCAACAACACAGAAAAAAGACAAAAATCTGGCATTGAGCAATTTAACAACCAAAAGGGTGTGATCTTATTGATGATCTAAACCAAGTGCTCTGAGTTACCAAGAAGAGCTAAAGTTCCCACTAACTCCACAAAATGCAGTATGACTTAATAATAAAGCAGTCTAATTGTCTGTGGTGCAACCAGAGAGACCCAAAAGATTAAAAAACAAAGTTCCAATCATCACCGTATATGTCACCAGTGAAGATGTAGATGAGAAAAAAAAATCAATCTACACCATATTGGCAAAAGTTTGTGGACACCTGACCATCATACCCAGATGTCTTTGTTGAACATTTTATTCCAAATTTGGTTACCCACTTTGCTGCTGTATCAGACTCCAGTCTATTGGGAAGGATTTCCTCTAGATTTTGGAACATGGCTGTGGAAATACCACCACAGGGCTTTAGTGAGGTCAGGGGGGAGGAGGCCTGGCACAAAGTGAGCGTTCCAGTTGATCCCAAAGGTGTTCAGTACGGTTGAGGTCAGGACTCTGTGTAGGACACTCGAGTTCTTCCACGCCAACATCAGTAAACTGCGTGTTTAATCTAGTTCTAGTCAAGGGAAATTGCTAATGATTCAAAATATAATGACAATTGTGTGCTTTCAACTTTGTGGCAACAGACAGGGAAAGACCCACGTATGGCTATGAGTCAGGTGTCTACATAATTTTGGCCATAGAGTTAATATTCAGAATAACAGAGAAATCAGTGTTTTCTACAAATTTACAGTCATGTACTAGTTCACAATCATATACCAGGGCTTGCTAGTTAGCCCCATTATCTATAGTTTTGAGAAGCAGTGGGGCTCTAAATAAAGTGTGGAATTTCATACGATGGACTCTTTTTGTATTCTTGTCCAGGTCGCTATCTGTATGTCAGCTCACTTTACACCAAGGAGTTCCAAGAGGTGGCAAAACTCGTGTCACCCATGATCACTGTCCCCATGTCTGGCTGCTTGTCCTTCTACTACCAGAGGAACCAATCCAGGGGCAACTTCTTCTCTGTTTTCACCAGGGACCAGCTAGGCCACTACGAGGAGATTTGGAGGCCAGATGTGTATGCGACATCCACCTGGAAACTAGTGCAGGTGGACGTAAAGGTGCACCATCCTTCAGAGGTCAGTGCAAGGAATGTCAGGTCTTCGAGGTGCATGATAATATTGATGTAGTTGTATTGTACATGCTGCTACTGGTGTATTGTACATGCTTTTCTCTGACACTTTTTGCTCAAACACAACTTTTGGAATTTCGACAGAGAAGATGTGGTCTGTTAGTTGGGTCAGCGTCAATGTTTTTACTGCAGTTATAAATGCCTTGCAGGCAGCGAAACGCTCCAAAAATAGCAAACTTCTCCTTTCAAAAGACACAAAATTAATTTGGTTTCTCTACAATAATTAATCAGAGCATAATGTTGTACTCTATTAGTCTGTGTTGTGTAACTACATCTCTTAGTCAGTTACAGAAGTACAGACATGGAACAGTGAAACCTTTATACTGCTGAAATGATTAGCTTAAGCAGATCAGCTCCATGTCTGCACTTCAGCTTTGTCATCCAGCTGAGGGTTTTTCTAGTGTTCTTCCTTTGCTTCTTTTACCTTAGTTTTCATAAAGAAATCCGGCCACAGCAGGCACTGGAATGTAGGATGGCGGTGGAGCCTACCCATCAATCAGCCTATGAGCCTGTGAGCCTAAAGCACATGGAAATACAGTGTCAGGGAAAATAAGCAGCTTCCAAGGGCTCACACTTACAGCGGGTCAGCATTCTTTCTGGCTGTTGTGTAGCATATTTAGAAACAGCTGTTACATTCAGTTTTAGTGTAAATTTCATCTCTTTGGGAAGGCTGGTTCTGCTGAGAGGTAGGAATTAGGGATTGAAATACCCTGGTGTGTTTAGGGAAAGTCCTGTTATGTCAGCACCAACTTCTGTGGATTGTCAAACAGCCAGGCAGCCAAGAGGGTAGCGGAGAGACTCGCTTATCCAGAGAACAGAGTTATGTAAAAAAATGAAAAAAGCCAGATGCTTGTTAGGTCAGATTTTACACAGATGTAACCTAAAATAGATTTGCACCAAATCTTATTACTATATTAGTGTACATAGTATTTTCTTTCGTTCCTTTCATCAGTATGGTTTATCACATGGCAACCACCCCCCTTAGTTTTTCTTTTCCCTTTTTTCTTTTCCCTTTAAAGATGCATAAATCTCCTCATTCACAGGGAGGAATAAAATAGGACATATAGTGGTCAGATTGATACGATTCTCGAGGCAGTGATAAAGGAGCTCAACAGAGAGTCAGGAACTTTGGAACAGGACTAAATAGACTTTAATTTTCTAATAGAGTTTGCTATACAGTGTGTAAAAACGCTGGAGGTGTAATGCAATATCACTATCTGTATCTGTTCAGTGCTCCAAATTTTTATATCTGTTTTCAGATTTAAACTCAAAGTGGGCGTGGCTTAAACTGGAAGACAGTTAATTAAATAACTTAACAGAATTAATAAAAAAAAAAAAACTTTTAATTAAGATGTGCATGGAACTGTTTGTTAATTCCACTCACACAGCTATTTTTGTTTGTACCCGGCAAACAAAAATAGATTGTACCCGGAAAACAAAAAAACATTTGCTGTGAATTTAGATTACGTTCACATTATAAGCCTCATCGTTCAATTAAATTCAGTTTTCTCAGCTCAGATTTGCCGATCTTGATGGTTCACATTTGTAATTACAAGTGGCCTGTATCTAACCATAATGTCAACGGAATGTAATCTGTCCTCTGAAACAGCACGCATGTGAACGTTGATACGTATCCGTCACCAACAACAACAAAAAAACATCATATCTGTGAGAGGACTCATGGTATTATTTGTGAACCCTCTAGCAGGTAATATATGCATCACATTTTGTTCTGGAGGAGGGCAAACAGTTTGTCAGGTCAAGAAGGTGAAAAAAAAGCCAGACAGCTATCTTTTGCTGTTTTTGCAGCTATTGCTGGCACTGCTGCTCCAAGAGCTGCGTATCTGCCGATCTGAGCGTTCTGTTGCATAGCCAGGAATAAGATATGTAGCCAATCTGGGACCACATATAAAAGTGACTCAAATCAGAGCTGTGTCATATTAAGACAAAAAAAACAAAACAGATTTGAGTCACTTCAGCCTGGTAATGTGAAAATGTCTCTCAAAATATCAACAAGCATTAGTCCAATGTAAACCACCATGACCCGGAAGTATGAACAAATGCAGTATGAAGATGCAGAAATGAAGTATGAACGTTCTAAATGCAACACTGCAAAAGCAACATTCACGTTAATTTGTGTTTTTTATTTTTCCCATGAGCTACATATTTGGATGCATTTATGTAAAAAAACTCCCGTTAACATTACTTAAATATCTAGTTTCAATCAAAAACATTAAGAAATCAAATCAAATAGCGTGTTTCTTGGTCATATCTTTATACGCATCTGTTTAGAATATATTGTATATGTTCAGTCACTCCAAGCAATGTATTCATATACAAAAGAACCCACATAAGCAGAAAATAATATCTCCCAACTACCAGGATCAGGTGGTGATGCATTTGTATATTTCATTCCAGACACTATGGTGTAATGTAATTGTATTATAGTGCCAAATGTGGTGCATCTGGATCACAAAGTACATGAGTTAATGTCTTGGTCTTGAAGGAGAAAGTGGTGATTGCGTTCCGTCATTTCCGTGTTCGTAACAGCTTGCAGAAGTCCAGTTTGGATCACTGTGTTTGAGTTTATGCAGCCAGCACGTCGGGTCTATGTAAATAAAGAGA
Source organism: Notoglanidium macrostoma (assembly GCA_030068235.1). NCBI lineage: Eukaryota > Metazoa > Chordata > Actinopteri > Siluriformes > Auchenoglanididae > Notoglanidium > Notoglanidium macrostoma. The sequence goes on along the minus strand of JAQQZR010000014.1, from coordinate 6,367,444 downwards.
GCATGTTTGAGTGATGTCCTGATATCATCTCCGGGAGATGGTGTTTGGTGTCTATTGCTCTCCACAGCTTATTGGTTGTATACTGGAATGCTTCAGTGCTCAAAGGTTTAAGATGCTAGTGTTTTGGTTATTTATTCCAAAACTGCCCAGTCCATATATGAGTCCGTGCTGGATTTTGTCATGTTTACGCTTTGTAAATAGCCTTTTGTGTTCTTTCTGTGAATCAAGGTGGTGTATGAGGTAGCGTTCAACAGTCCTAGTGGCGGATACGTTGCTGTGGATGACATCGCCTTTGCTCCTGAATTCTGCCACAACGCAACACGTCAGTATAGGCATGCTTCATAATGACTAATATCCTGTTATGTTGCACTTCCTGATTCAAACCTCACACTGTTTTAGCGTGAACACTGCTTTCATGTGTCATGTTTTACGGTAACTGGAGAAAACATCAAATATATTGGCACTGCCAATATTAAAAGAAATAAAACTTATATAAATCACAAAGACGTGAGGAAAATAAAACATTTATGATGTTCTCTTCTGCTACTTTGCATGATTTTGTTATTATTTGGTTCCCAAAAAGGACAGAAATCCACATGATGTGTTTAAGAGAGTGTTTCAAGTGTTAAGAGAGTTAATAAACAGTAATATTTGCTTCTTCTCAAGACAAATCTGCTCCTTGTGGAAGCTGACGACATGTTTGTTCTACTTGAACACATGCCATATGAGTTTTCTTTCTCCCACACATGCAGGATATATGCGATATTTCAACACACTAAAAATCCATGAAAGTACCACTATGCTCAGCATTTTTGATGAATCTTAAACCCAAAACATTTTCTCCTTGTCTGATGACTAATGTGGATTGTTTCTGTAACCTCCCCCCTCGCAGAGCCCACTTTTGACCCCTCTGTGGCTAACTGTGATTTTGAGGAGAATCTGTGTCGGTACTATCAGGAGCAATTTGGAGGGGCCATGTGGAACAGAGTGTCTGTGAAACCAAACGTATACAGGATCGGAGACCACACTAATGGCGAGGGTATGTGGTGAGATGCTCTTTAATACCACCAACAATCCAGCTTTCACCTGTTTATGTTGTTTAAATGTACTTCCCTACTTTCACTTATCGTGAAAATATTACTGTATTTTACAGTACTATACCTTTTCACTAAGGAAGTTATTATCTTCAGTATTTTTATTATATTCAATGATTTGTCAACTTTCACTATGTTTTACTTCATTGTATAATAAGTGAAATATTGTGTGTCATTTGTAGTTGATAATTTATAGTGAAATTGTTATTATTATAATCAATATTTTTTTTTTTCTGAACTAACCTGTCTAAACTGGGTGCACAAAACTAGCACCATATTTGGAAAACTAGGAGCTCAATTATTTATTTAACATTCATTAAAACTATGTATTTAAGTGAGCTAACATACTTGCTATGCAGTATTAATTTCACAGTGTGACACCACTGGTTGGTTTAAATAGTCCGTGAACAAACATTGGCGTTACTATTGGCAACTGACAAGTGCACTTTTCAGAAGTACTGAAAATATTTACAATATGCTTAGAGGACATTGTAATCAGTTTTTCCACAATGACTACATGTTATTATGTCACCCTTGACCCTTGAAAACACTAGAAATTGATATCGTATTTACTGTGGATGCCTTTTGCATCATGCCCTTTGAAACTCTTGAGCTAGCTACATAAAGCAGTTCTATTTGGCAACATTCTTGAAACGAAAGCTCTTTGTTGATGGGTGAAATTTTAAAGTTTTCTCCAGATAGATGAACAGTTTTTGCAGGCAGGGACCACTTTACCTGTAAAAAAAAACAAACTACTGTACATATTCATTTTTTGAACATAATCCAACTATTCAAATATTGATCTCATTATTTATATGTGTGCAATTATATCTTTACTGTTTATTGAAGTCATAGGGCATTTGATTGCTGAACCTTCCACTTAGAACATTATTAGAGCCAAGTTGCTATTATTTCCAGGCCTACTTGTTATTGAGGTTTGGATTAAACTTGTATAACTTATATAATGACAATGCTTTGTGATCCCTGACTATGTTTCACAGACCTCACTTTGAGATCCACTGCTTTAGAACCTTCTATCTAAGAGTGCACAGGACAAAAAAAAAAAAACAGTATACAGTACAGTATAGTATATTTCACAAAAGAGGTTTCTGACTACTGTAACTTTGTGCTCCAGGCTGGTTCCTCCTGGCCAACACTCGTTTCAGATCGCGCATGGGTTACGTGAGCCGCCTGCACGGGCCCTTTCTGCCAGGAAATCACAAATATTGTCTCAGGTTCTATTACGTTCTACATGGCTTAAGGAAGACTGACAACACCCTGGCCCTGTACATCTATGACGAGCATAACGTAGGTCAGGCTAAGATCTGGACAGTGACTGAGAGCTCCAGAGATGTGTGGACAGAGGTGGATGTTTCATATCAGAGACCAATGCCAACTAAGGTAAAGAATGATGAATACCAGTGTTATACAAAAATTACATATTGCTTCAAAAAAAAAATAGGAAATACTTGAAAAGTTCAGCTTGACTCCATAAAGGTTATACTATTTCTTTTAAATAACTGAAAATCTGTCACAGCTAAATCCTGTCCTTACGTTTACTACATACAGTACTGACTGTGAAATGAAAGAGAAGTTGAAGTATGGTTGATGTCTGCTACTTGTAAAAACTGTGTGTTGACAAATGAGGTCCTTAAAAGTGTTTAAAAGGTAGTTTGCAGAGTAAACACTGAAAATGTGCTACTCAAGATTACGTCATACTGGAGTTTCAACGTGAGATAAGAAATGACACTGCAGGAATCTGGGCCAGTTGTAATCAAGATTTTAAAATGACTTATAAGGAATTCTTTAGTAAGCCTGGGGATTCAAGATGTTATTTGTGAATAATGTTAGAAGAAGATATCAGAACAACTGAGCCAAAGTCTTCCAATTTGGGATAATATCAAATACAAACCTTAAAGGGAAAATCCACTCTGAATACATATTTTCCAATTAATATGTGATCTCCATTTGTGCAAAAGATTAGATGATTTCCAGCCTTACCCAAAATGCTGTTTGACTACCTGCTGATAGTGATGACTATGGGAAATAATCTTTACTTAAATCAAGTGATGCAGCTGACTAATCTATTAGTCTATCCAGCTCTCTCACTTCCTCATTTATACACTCTGCTCAAACGCATCAGCTTCCCAAACATCAACTTTCTTTGTTAATACCAAAATCAATGACATGATCTCAAAGATCACTAACTAGCTGAAATGAATCTTTCCTGTAATTTAGTGCATCTGCTTGGTATAGCTGCATTGCATTCTAGAGCTTCGATTTCAATTAACATTAATATGGCATAGAATGTCACTGGAAAATTGAGTAAGATAAGTTATTTTGTGTTTAGGAGTTAACAGTAAAACATGACTGTAATCACTTATGTTTCAAATGGTTTTAAATGAATTTTTGGAACACAGTTGCAACTATGCCCACAGTGTCCCCGTGTGACATCAGAGCAACAGACAACTAGCCTAATGCAAATACATGCCGATGATGTATGCCTACTTGACAATTTAAATGCATATGAAGCCTGTATTATTGTTTGGGTTGCATTTCCCTTCGGAAGAAAGCCAAGTCATTGCACTCTGGTGTAACTCTTTATTTTAGATTGTGTTCGTCAGTATCTGCAGAAGCTTCTGGGACTGTGGGCTTGTAGCTCTGGATGACATCAAGGTCACTCTTGGGGACTGTAACATCACGCCAGGTCAGACGCACTTTCATAAAGTCTGAATTTGGTAAATGAATGTGGTAAGATCTGTGTTCAATGAAGTTTGGCAGCTTGTTATAATAGAGTTTTCATTAAAAAAACAAAAACAAAACAATAGCAGCAAACAACTGAGATGAAATTTGGAAGACATTTTGGTAAGTGAGGTAAAAGTGAGTGCAAATGTACACACAGTCAGATCCATAAGTATTTGGACAGTGACACAATTGGTAATTTTGTCTCTGTACACCATCACAATGGACTGATACAAATCAGTACAGATGGACAATGACCCAAAACATGCCGTGAAAACAACCCAAGAGCTTCTTGGAATGCTCTTAAATGGCTGAGTCAGCCAGTTCAGCTGAGCATGCTTTTCACTGAAGAAAACACTGCCTTCAAAAAGGCAGCAAGACAAGCACAATCAAGCAGCAACTGAAGGCAGCTGCAGTAAAGGCCTGGCAAAGCATCTCAAGGGAAGAAGCGCAGCATTTGGTGATGCCCATGGGTTCCAGACTTCAGGTGATCAATGAATGCAAAGGATTTACAAAATCTCTTTAAAAATGGCTGTAATTCCTGAATGTATAATGCAATATTTTTGTAAACCCCTTGGATTAAAGCTGAAAGTCTACACTTCAATCGTATCTTAATTGTTTCATTTCAAATCTATTGTGGTGGTGTACAGAGCCAAAATGATCAGAATTGTGTCCCTGTGTAACATACCGGTGATACAGGTGTCTTACATACCTGACTGTATCCCTATACTTTCTCTAAAAAAGACAGTTGTTATTAATGATACTACTATTGTAGTTTTCTGAATTAAAATGAAAGGTGAGCCATTTGTTAGTGAGAAATATATTTACATGTGTATAAAATGTAGGTCAGTGTTTCATTGCTATGCTGAACTGAATGTGGTTTGGAAACCATGCAACCAGCAACACTGAAGTGCTGTTTATCATCTCATACTCTCCATAGTTACAGAAAACATCTGCTTTTGTGAACATAGACATTAAATGGGCAGTGGCTGTTTGACTGGACAGAAATAGACAATTTATTTTGTTCCAGTAGAAATTAAGAAGTGGAATTTCTTTTTAACAAGCCACTTTAGCTGGTCACCAAAACAATTAAAATTATGGTGTAATTGTAGCTGTAGCTCAGAGTGTTATTGTGACAAACCCAGTCTTTTTGTTTGATGAGGAGTCGAACCACACCACACAACACAAACAAACCTGTGTAACTGTGTATATCATTTATTAGTTTTGTGTTGATTTGTGCTGTAAAAATGATAGTTGTGTGTTGGTTTGTTCTTTAGATACTATAGTGGTATACAGTGTATCAAAGTCTGTAGTATAGTGCCAGTTAAAAGTTTCTGAATACCCTGTACCAGTTTTATTAATAAACCTAAAGAAATGGGTTGAAATAGTCAGAACTATCAAACAATCAGAATATCTATGTATAATATAGGTAATTAGCTTGTAGTAAGGACCACCTTTGTCAAGTCTAAGACAGGTTCAAGACCAGGACTAGACAAGATCATATCAAGACCTAGTCTTAAGGGTGTCAAGGCCAAGTCCTGATCAAGTCCAAATGAAAGAAAGAATGAGTCAAAACGGGGGCCCGAAACACATCAAATCCTTTTTCGAGGTCATGTGTAACTTGTTGGCTTCGTTTGTGCATTGCACCAATGAATAGGTTGTTTTCTATAAGAAGGAATTTCTTCTAACTATAAAAATAACATTGAAATAGTACATATGGACTTATGTAATGACCAAGAAAAGTGTTAAACAAATCAACACTGTTTTAAATTTCAACTTATTTACAGTTTGCCTGATGAAGCAGCCTCAAGTGAGCCATCCATAAGGCTTTTCATAAGATTAAGTTCTAAATGAAAACTACTAGGGAAAATAATTTAGTAAAAGAAAAAGCTACTTGTCAGAAGGTTAAGATTTATATATATATTATATTATATATACACATGGGAACTAATGTCACTGTTTATAAGCAAATCTTCTTGTCATTTACTTCTTGTCCAGCTTTCTGCATGCAAAAAGAAAACTCCTTTAATGAAGTGCGAATTTAAAGACCCAATAGATTATTATATAATTATATAATCCCAATATATTTGAGAGTGGACATTGAGTCATCATTACAAACACATAGTTAGTTCGTAAAAGACTTGTGTAAATGTTTTCCTTATTTAACTGACAGTAGTAAGTCAACTGTAATAAAATGTAAAAACCTCCATGTATTTCGAAATGGAATTAATAAATAAAGTGTTAAGCAAATCAACATTGGTTTATATTTCAAATCATTGACAGTATACCAGATGAAGCAGCTACGACTGAGTCATCCATGAGGATTTTCATTAAGATAAGCTCTAAATGAAAACTACTTGGGTAACAAATAAATTTTAAGTAAAATCTACTTATGAAAAAGATTCAGGAATATACAGTATGTAACTCATTTCACTGTATACATTTGCCATATAAACAAATTTCAACCATAGTTGTTTATCAAAAATTCTTTAAGACAAAGAATTCATGCAGTTTATCTAATCAGCAATCATGTAGCAGAAGAGTGCAACAATGCATAAAATCATGCAAATCATAAAATCAAGAGCTAATGTAATGTAACATCAAGATAATGTTCACTTCAAACATCACTGAGTGATTGACAGTTCTGTGGGTGGAAACGTCTTGTTAATGAGAGAGGTGAGAAGAAAATGGCCAGAAGGATATAGTAACTCATCTAATCACTCCTTATAATCGGGTGTAAAGAGTGCTTATTCGGTATACTACAGACTTCCTGTCAGCTCAGACCAGGTTTCCTCATTCATCTCTGATCTCATTTTTCCAAAAGTATCTTTTTTTAATCATGTATTTCATGTGCTATTCTTTCAGGTCCTTTGCAACCACCACCAGGACACTGTTACTTTGAGACAGGAGACTGTGGATATACTCAGGAAAACAAAAATAAGAAAGCACACTGGTTACGGAACAGAGGACCAACACCCACATCTTACACAGGTCCCAAGGGGGACCATACCTTAGGGGTAGGTGAGTCAATATACCCTCTTTATGCTTGTTAAAGTACATTAGACCTCTGTGTTTCATTCTTTTAAGTTCTCACAGACTGATTGTGTTTCTGCCTCCTCAAATCAAAACCAGATTATTTATAAATTACATTTAAATGAAACAACCTTTGTTGAAATCTGTATCGATTTCACATTTGCGCTGTTCACAGTTCTGGTTAGTACAATGGCTGGATTAATTTTGTCTTGTCATGCCTGCTAAAGAAACCTAACTGACATTTCCATGTCTCTAAGGGTACTACATGTACATTGAGGCATCCAACATGTTGCCTGGACACTCAGCACGGTTGGTGACGCCGGAGCTACGGGGTTCGTTCAGGACACAGTGTCTAACCTTTTACTACCACATGTATGGTACGGGAACAGGTTCCCTCAGCATCCTGCTGAGACAGAAGGGCAAAGTCAAAGAGACACTGCTCTGGAGCCGACAAGGAGAGCAGAGTATCTCCTGGATGAAGGCTACTGTGGATTACGACTGCTTTACCAAGCACAATGTGAGAGCATGGAAGCACATTTACTCCTACACACATCCACACATACATACACACACACACACACACACACACACACACACACACACACACACACACACACACACACACACACAC